>ML218427.1:0-46353 GCA_004785975.1 Popillia japonica
TTATTCAACACTGCTTCGATTCATCTACAATAAGACTGGTCACAATATATAAAGCTTGGTCCTCCAACCTAATAGCAATTGTAACTCATGTAGACAAACTTACTTACGACTCGCGAAAATTTCTTTTCTATACCGTGTGAACGACTGCGAGCGGTCGATACCCAATCTGTGTACGCTATATTCTGCTATATCGGCAAAAATAGCTTCCTGTATCTTAGTTCAGCAACACATTAAATTTCCTATCGAGCGGGTGATCTATTTAAAACTACCTCTAGTTACTTCCGCAGAATACCCACCGTAAAATTGTTTTACCCTGAACAATTTCTCCTGTAGAATATTCTATTTTTTTAAACGACCGTTAGCACTCACAACGTACACTCACGTGAAAGAAGTTGTAGAACGATTTACATAGCGATTATATGTAAATCATGCTACAATTTCTTTCAGGTGAGTGTACCTTATTGAGAAATGAGTGAAGAGTACTCACTCCTTCACACTCGTACTCGCTAGAGAGCGTATGAATTCAACTGAAATGCGCATGCTAGTATACGAGAACAATTGCGTGCCTATCTCACTCGCAGTCTGCAAAGATAGATTTGAATTTCTTGCCAGCGATCACCCGCTCGATAGGAAATCTAATGTATTGCTGAACAAAAATGTATCAAACTATTTTTGCCGATACAACTGTACAGTAGAATATACCGCACACAGGTTAGGTATCGACCGCTCGCAGGCGTTCACATTGTATACATAACTGCATAATAACATTATTGGTAAAATCTTCGTTTCTTAAATTGTATAGCGTTCCTATTAATTGCGTACGTTCTCAATATGCCAAATGTTGAAAAGTCCTTACATATTTTACAAAGGTCACAAAAATGTCACCTGGCTTCCGGAGCTTTAATACCCTTTAATATTTGGTTGAAGTAGTCTGCAAAAAGAATGTCGAAATCCAACCTTTATGTGAGTAACTCGTTCCTATTTATTCTCAGTTAAAAGAAAAGCCAAGATATTAAATTTACTAAAATCCTGTTCTATTTTTTAATATTTATTGATAAATACAAGATACAATAATAATAATCATCTCTTTCACATTTGATGGAATTAATTTCATAAACACTCAAATACGACTTTCACTAAAACAGAAATCACGGTTAATAGAAAGTGAGAAGTGTACCTAACCAATACTGTAATAATACCAATCTGAGAGTTTTAGGTTTTTTCGCTAAAAAATTAGACTTCTCAAGTCGTTATTTAGAAACTTTGTTTCAGTTAATATACACACTTTAATATAAAATCTCAATTTATTCTAGCTTATAACCTTAAACCTCCGTGATATCCATAACAATTGCTGTTTTTATTTAGTCCTTTTTAATTTTTTAAAAACATTATTGCATACTTAACAATTTGGCATTGTTAACAATAATTTATTTAGAACATCTTTTATATTTTATATAAAATGATAAATTTAGAATATTGTTCGATCTGAACGTAGAGACTCTCTCATTTGGCTAGCTAAAAATCGTTCGCATGCATACGTTGTGTTGATCTTTTATCAAAAATATTCTACAGTACCCTTAGTGAAATTGTGTGGATGAAATAAAGTGAGCCGGTGATTCCTTTACATGATAACTTGCGTCTTGTTTGTTTTCTGTTAGTATGAAATTTCGAATGTACACGATGACGATGAGACATTCAACAGTAAAATCAAATAAACCCATACTTGAACATGAAAAGCTAGCCAACAATGACGCAGATTAGAAAATAAATAAACTATATCTACTACATATCATACATAATTCTTAGATTACGAATATACATATATAATACTTAATTATTAATAATCATTTGTGTTTTACAGTGAACTTAGAATGTATTTTTCACAACAAATATTGAGATCTATATCTTTCTCTTTAACAGGCTATGCCATTCACACATGATTCGAGGTTCCGTTTTGATCACTACTTAGTCACAATTATATTTAATGCGATAATTAAATAAAACAAGAATGAAACTAGACGTAATCACCACAGAAAAATCTATATAAACTACACTAATATATGGAACAAACGTTATAAGACCTTTATATTTTCTTCCCTTATAAAAGAGTAATTGACTGCAGCTCTAATAATCAATTATTTCTAACATTCTTGGAGCGAGTAACTGATAGTAGCGTATTTTGTATATAGCATCACTAAAATATCAAGTAAGAAGTACAGTTGCAGTTCAAACATTAACAAGATTAATAACTGCTATTCCTTACGCAAATACAACAAAAATGTGTCAAGTTTATGCATGCACGAATAATACAATGCCGCGTTCGCAGGTGAAGCTGATTGGCGAAATATTGCCAGGTAAAACACATTTTCATTACCTAAAAATTCTAAATACATATATTAAAATTATCAAGTTTCTAATTACTAGCATAGCCTGTAGTCGCATTATATAAAATTTATACAAATGGCAGTCATATAAGAAAAAAATATAAACATAAATACCCAAGAAATATTATTGAACTCACAAAAAAAGATGATTAATAAACCCACTTAATGTTATGATTTGAATAAAATTAAGATAGACAATGACTTGAACATAAAAACCAATCCGGAGATTCGGCGAAAATTATATGACAAATTGCAAATGCCACGGACTAGGCTTACAGTCTATAGGCAATTTATTTCATTCCGAGATGTAGTGATTAATATCTCGAAACGAAATTGTATCTCAGCCTGAATATTGCTGCCTTTTTAATAAAAAGTTATTTTTTGTCTTTTGTTTTTGTTATAGAATTTACTTTTTTGTCTAAATCTCATAGTTTGTGTGTTGGTTAAACAGGAACACTTTTCATATTTAATTTTATTAGTTTCTTTTTGGCAGTAATGCAGAAGACACCAAGTTCTTGATATGATTAAAAATTGACAAAATATGTAGGAAGTATAAACATGTTTATTCGAACAAATCCAAAAGTTATATAAGTCAGTTAAATGTGTGCATTGTATCTTAACATTTAATGAGATCGGGTCAACATTTTAACCAGCACCTATTTATTACAAAAGAAATTATTTATACATATTTAATTGGTTATAGAGCTCGACGATCTAATGCATACATTTTTGACTGTTTATTTTTATTTAAAAAATGCAGTTTTGTTCGTCAGTTTTATCTAAGCACTGTTGAATTTGAGTGAAAATTAAAATTTCAATTACTTAAGTAAGACACTGAAGATTCGCTACCCTTGAAACAGCATGGAATATTGTTTTCGGATTTTTGTCGGTTTTGCTTTCAATAAGGACAAAATCTTGGTACCTGTGTTAGAAATGTTTGCCTGTTACAAGTACTTAACAGATTTTAAACACAAAAAGCGCAAAAGCTCCCGAATATATTACTCTAGTTAATGAAGCTAGTGTGCATGTAATACCTAGTTGTAAAGACTGCATGCAAAAGCAAAACTCAAAAACCTGTTAGATGATCCCAATAATCATGAAATAGAAATGTTTAAACTAACCAGGAATGGCAAAAAAATATGTCTGGTTAGATACTCGGGAATGGCAATGGAAGAAACTTTACTGAAAGATTTTTCGAGTTCAGGTTTTATGAAAAAAAAAAATATTACTCATAGTAATTAGTGTCCCAAGCCACGTGATTGACTCTAATAATAACTAACAGCATGCTACATCGTAGCTAATAATAAATAATAATACAGATTGGACAACAGTAGCTGTATTGCACGAAATATCATAGTTTCGAGCCAGTCTCTTACCATTAGCCTGTAAACTGATCCATATTTAACACTTAATTTACGGAAAAAGAAACCTGTCCCTTGCTCTACGATTTACCAGTTGCTACATTGGACTACAAATTCTAAAATCATTTTTCTGCGAAAGCGCAAACAAGTTCCGTTTTCCTCGCTAGATACGGCCACTGTTGCCATAAAGGTTTAACAGATTCTAACGAATCAGGTAGTAGCACATTCAGTGAAGATTGAATACGATAGAAAAAAAATGCTTTGAAATATTAAGCCGCTACACATTTGAGATTATATTGGAAATAGTAGTTTTCTAGCTATAATATGGGCTGCATATAATTTTAACCTAAACCACATACAGTACATTTGCATGCAAGTGTTTGACAATGCGTCATTACCTGAACTATTTGAGGGCAAGCACAAGTTTTGCAAATAGTATAATTTCTAACAAGTAAATTATCTTGCATTTAATAGAAAAATGAAAGAATAAGACTGCATTTTTTGTGACCAACGACTTCATGAAGCTTTTCAACATGCTTATTCTTGCGACATGTTTTGTGTATTGCTTCCTTACATTACATGAACACAATCGATTAAAATTAAATAAAAATAAATACATTTCTGCCTTAATCAAAAAAATAATAAATACAATCAATATTACACATATCATAAGAAATCATCATAATATGTATATTTACAAATTAAGTCATTTTGTATTAATTGCAAAATATAATATATAAAAATCTGAAAATAAATATATATGTATTTATATATTTAAACTAAACTTATATATATTTTTGATTAGCAAAATTTTATAAATATGCCCAAAACTTCAATCATTATATATTGTAATTACAGAAAATAAAATATGAAGTACGTTGAACTCTTTCTACTACATCCTTTCCTTATAAGTGGTAATGGTGTCTCTTATAAAAGCATCTCGTTTTGTTAGTTTGGACCCAATCAGAAGATTGTATTGGATTTTCCAAAAACTAAACAGTTTCTTTCACAGACAGCCAGGTGAAAAATTAAATCACATTGTGCTTCATTACTACTGGTGCAGAAAGCACGATGCGAGTATTTTCCTTTAATGTTCATTCATTTGCACTGTCAGCAAGAGAAAAGATTTATGTTTTTCTTGCTAATTAACCCCTTGCAGATGCTATTAAGTCAATATGTCTGAACTACAATTCTGAATCAACAACATCCGCTATCAATACTAAATAAAAATTTGATCACACGCAAATTATAAATGTTTACTATACACATAAATTCTTAACGTATGGTACATATTAACACCTTCTTTGAAAAGCTAAATAATAAAACAACTCATCCCAGCGCAAGAAATACATAAACTTTAATTCACTTCATCTAGAAAGAAAAACTTAACGTTAATAATTATTTATCAATAAATTAAAACAATCTAAAGAGAGCGTACATTAATTAGCTTTGGAAATTTCATTGTGAATTTCAGGTAAAATAGTGCTCGTTTGTGGTTCAATTGTAGGAGCAGCATCCGGTTTCTTATACGTGCTGGTGGTGGTCGTAGCCGACTCCCCACCGTTACCTTGATTCGAAGATTCATCATAGCCAGAATCTGAACTGCTGTCGCTGTTATACACCTTTGAGGAAGACGTGTCGCTAATATCACTTTCAGTTTTACACTCGCTCCGTCTTAGTTTACAATTCGCTAGCCTAGCATTACAAGGCTTTAAAAATCTTTGATCCAATAGCACCTCGCCGTTCAGTCCTCGAAATATCGTACCGCAGCATATCTTCTCCCTAAGAACAAGAAGTACAAAATAATTTAAGTATGTTAATTCTTGCTGTCTGTCTACACTCATTTAAATCCCCAAATTCTACTATTTCATAAGAAAATGTTTGCTAATCAAGTTCAGTAACTTACTGAACAAATCTATACTGCATTCTAGTCAGTGCTTCAACGCTTATTATTTAGTTAAATGAGAATATGTAATTACATTTAAAATTAAAAATATATGACACATACAACTCATACCCCACACTTTAACGACTGCGTTTGAGTATTAAGTGTCGATTTAAATTATACTGAATGTGTAAATTGAACAATAATCTATGAACATAATGGTTTACTGAATGATATCCATGAACCTGATGATTTTGAGGTACTTTCAAGATTTCGACATTACACAATCGAATAAATGATACTATCAACACAACAAAAAACTACATATATTAGTATAGGTATTTTTGGAATACAAAAACTATTCCTTATTTATGACTTAAGATTCTTTCCATCACATAAATAGGAAATTATTCCACTTACTTTTTCCAAAAATCCATATCCACAAAGTCGCTCACTTGCGGTGCATTATCTCTCCTCTTCGCAATACCCTTATGCCTTCGACTAACACTAATATTGTCTTCGCAATCACTTCCACCTGGACTAGCTGTACGACTCGACCTTCCACTGGGACCACTCTCAGACAAAAAATCTACATCCGCCATCTCAACATCCTGATTGCCTTCACTCTTATCTGACAGCGTAGGACTGTATTCCCTTTCGAAATGTTTCTTTTTTCGGGTAGCTGATTTCTCACCATTTTCACACATTTTTTTATGCTTACTCTTGAATTTCGTCATTGACTTCATTCCAGGTCCCGCCCTCGCGTCCACTACCTGTTTTTGGTACCACAGATACATTTTAGTCTGGGTGAACATCAAAATAGCTATAAAAAATAGAACTATTAAGGTATTCTATGAAAATTAACGGTTCTATCGAGAATTCGGTATAATTTATGTTCAGCAATGATTCTTAAATATTTTAAAAATGTAAAAAACCATTGTTTTTTGGTGCAGTTTTTCAAAGCACACTTTTTTTATGAGTAGAGATCATTTGAAAAATGCGCGCTTTAATATTATCTGAACTATTTCCAACGCCGATAAAAAAGAGTTCTATTTCATAAAAATAAGTTTTGATGATTATGAATGATTTAAATAATCAAATTTTATTGTATTCTTACGTGTCGCCAATTTCTATCTGAACCAGCTGGTAACTTTTTCCATCGCTTCACTAACAGCACACATGCGTTACAGATTTCACCTTGACGTGGAGTAGATAGCTGGAAACACTCCATAAAATCTTCTTCATACTTTTTGCTATCAGTAAAACGAGAACTGCAATAGCAACACATACAATCATCAATAATTAAGTGAAATTCCACGTTTCTGTAAATATACCTGCTAGATTTTGCTTTGCATATGCAGCATCCATTCGGTGACCTGTACACTTTTGGTCTATGAAAAGAAAACATGACGGTGATGATGGTGATGAATGTGGGGTAGGTAATAAAACTGCAAAATGCTAACTAATCTATACAAATCTGCAAATAAAAAGAATAGAAATCGTTACATATGCTAAACACTAACTGTCAAATAAAGACTATTTCATTGAACATTTGTCTATAGATGGTCTATAGTTAAAGTAAGTATGTAAACATTTGAATTGCCTATTCCAATCAAATTTATGTAACATGAAGAATCAAATACCAAAACAAGAATATTAAACAGACAAACATGGTGCAGTCAGTATGTAAATACTTTTCTGAACAATTAATATAACAATGTTGCACAATAAAGTAGGATGTTCACAATATTAAGGCGTATTTTATTTGATTAGATATTAGATACGAGTATATAAATCACTACGTAAATGCACAGCACTGCAATAATCTTGATACTTGAGATGGTCTTCAATTTGAAGTGTTTCGAGTCTAAGGTTTCGAGTTTGAACATTATTGGCCGCGTTCGTCAGACCACAGCAGACAAACGTGTTTTGCGATTAGGTTGACGAACATGTTGACAGTTGTATAGGTATCTGGTGACCGATCTATGCTGCCGCCATAATTTCAAATACTGATTACCGATTGCAGCAATAAGCATAATTTTTTTACGCTTGGAAAAATGGCGACCGCTTGCTAAACACGTTTGCAGTATAAAATGACATAAGTCAACGTTCACCAGAATTGTTGCCAACAGTTGCCTAACGATTGTGTCTGACGAACGCGGCCAATGACATATATAGATCTTATGATTATTGACAACCAAAATGTCATAGTTATGTCATAATAAAACTGCTTTTATCACTTCGATTTGACAATTTCGATTCTATAGAAAAGCATATTCGGCTTGCAAGGTGAAATTATCATAACCACAGTATACCTACTGTAGGTAGATACAAAGATTAAGTCGTTTCCCACAATTTTCTCCGCTGCTATAGACGATTTTGACGTATCGGTTACCTATTTCACCTTCTGCATACTTTTCCCTAAATATATAATCGAGTGTCGATTCAACTGAATACCTTAGGCCATTCTAATCATACATATATGTACTTACAAAGACAGAGTTCCCGAGATTTTACCGTATTTATTGCAATTTAAATTCCATGAGAGAATAAACAATAAACACAAGCATAATGTGATCTCATTGTCAGCCAAATATAAAGTTAAGAAAAAATCTCTTGGCATTGTTAACGTCTTCTCGATCTGCCATATTATGGATTGTCAATCATTTGTACCACGAGTTACAACCTTCATAACCCTGAGAATATCGGAACACTATACCTACGAAAATTTACCATTCTACATATGCAGCTTCATAATCAAGCACAAAACCTGCACACTTTCTAAAATTTGCATAACGCTTTCCATAAAACATTTGTCCACGCGGTTAATCAATTAATTCAACTAGGAGGAAATAATATACATACATATGTAGGTACATATGTATATCCAAAGAATGCAGTGATCGTTTATAATAGCAGAACACGCGTGCACTCCTTTCTCCAATATATGTATGTATGTATGTATGTATCTATTTATAGAATTGTTCAGAACGAGTTGCTGGATTTAAATAATCAGTTTACCGGTTTCGAGAGATTTAATTTTTACGTTCCCGCCTCTTATAACCGTCGCTGTTTGCCTGTTGCCAGCGAAAGGCTAGTGAAAATTAAAACCGGTTCCCATTCAATTACGTTCAATTAGGCTACAGAACAGGAATATTGGCGCAAGCATGCCTGTTCTTCTTACGACTTTATTTACGAGTTTTAACGCGTTTAATTGATTACGTTCTATCTGTAGGAATATCTCTACTTATTAGGCGAATGGAATCCAATGAAGTCGAAATATTAATTTTTCCAAAAGCGTTTACTAAAATTGAATGATACAAAAATCGGAATAACAACGGTGTGTCAGCACTGCGTCAATAAACTGCCAGGATTGATTTTACGTTAAAAACTAAATGCAGAAGACTTAGCAATCATTTGGTCCAAATTAGTAACTTCTGAAATATTCACTAATAAAGTACTAATGGCAATGGCTGAGAAGCTATCAGAATTTATCGCCAAAAATTTCCCTAAAGATAACAGCCCTATTATACGACTAGAAAATGTAAGTGTTCAATAGGTAATGCAATATTGTTGCTAACAACCCTAGAAGGTCTTTTTCGTATTTGTTCTGTACGAGAACAATTCTGTAAACGGTCTATAACAAAATACAACATAATGACTGATTCCCGAAAATCGTCAGGTCTTTTACTGATGAAGTCACGTTTACAAAGGACGATATGTTCATATCTGGTATTAGCTCTTAAAATGACAATGCATCTGCTGATCTTAGCGACAATGCATGAGTTCTCCTTAATTTCGCTTACCCTTATAACTAGAAATGGTATAAGATCCTTTCCAGATCACAACCCATTGGATTTTTTTGTAGGGTTGTGTAACAAGTTTAGCTCATAAAACTCCAATGGACGCTGAAGCTGAATTACTGCCTGCAGTCCTGCAGTGTTCGAGCATGTAGGTACGCGATTTACACTGTAAGTTAGTATTTTTGGGTCATATTACTGACAAATTATATCTCCAATGCAATAACCAAAACGCTTTCCCCACAAGTTTTTGATATTTTTAAACCTATTTTCTAATCTAGACCTGACACTAATATTTTGACGGTCTATCGCTGACGCCCTACATATTCAGGATTAAGAGGTTTTAAATCTGATCGAATCTGCAAGAATGATATTCAACATTATTAATCCAACTACAAAACACAATAAATTAAAGAGAATAAGTTACTCATTTGTACAAATAATGACAGTACTAGGTCTGTAAAATATTGATAAGATATTTTGGCAATAACAACAATACACACGTTGACAACACGGTTTGCGTATATAATTCGTCCTTGAGGAACTGTCGATGAACTCGGGACTTTACTGACCTGTCATCGTCCGTGTCAGTGACCACAATGGAAGAACTTCGACGATCTAGCACGAACAACGCTAACAAGTTATGCGGTCATCCAACACGAGATGGAATTCGGATTTGTTGTTCGCAGATCTGGTATAAGCATGTATCTACAGCACTGCAGTAAAGTTAAACAAGTTAAACAACTTAAGAAGAGATACACATTAGGAAATCTCCATGAATGTAGCTCACATAATACGGCAACTTGAATTCTAATCATGATCTAAATGCGATTAACGAGTATATTTGTATTCCTTGTATTATTCAAGTACATTCGCTCTTTAATTTCACTTTCATCATGGTAACCTTGCTAACTTATCATATTAAACGTTAGGCATTCGATGTATGCCCAGAAACACAAACCCATTTGTTAACCATTTGTAGCATTGGAAGTTCTATATTTAGAACAACGTGAATGAAAAATGATTTTAAATTAAAATAGTAAAAGTGTATTTCACAAACAGCATTCTAAAATACACGTTGATTGGATATTATGTTAATGTAGATACATAGCGTATTGTATGCAGAACAAATTCGAGGACATAACGAATGTTTAGCTTAGCAACGACAAGTTAATACGTAACCGTATTAGGACGCCTACATGTTACACCAGAATTAGGGTGTTTTCAACACGCAAAAAGATTCACTGAATCCATTAATTGAGGAAAAAATTAATTAGTAATAGTGTATGCGCATGTCAAGCACCCTTCATTCTAAAAATGTTACGAGATACTAAATTAGAATACGAATTAGAGTTACATTAAAGCTTGAATGGACTTCTCGTCATTGATTAACGTAGATACCCTCCCTCTCATTAATGGCGTCTCTAGAAGCGCATGTAATATGAAACTTTTAACGTCGCTCTGATTTTCAAAGTTTTTAAAAGCTTTTGAATGTTTTACAATATTTATGACTATTTCTTTTAAAAGCTTTTCGGTTAATGGTTGAAAGTTTACAACATACAATATGGTATACATAGATTGAATTATTCATACATAATGGCTTCTAAAGAATTTTTATTTAGAGCCGGCTGTAATTTGAAAACAAAATTAAGCACGTTGAAACAGTATTATTTTCGTAAGTAGTAAATTTATGTTGATTTAATGAAATTTGTTATTTTTGAACCGGTAGATTAGAAACTGGGCAACACATTGTTAATAATTTTAGAAAAAGGAGCTTAGGGCCCTACTAGAGCATCATTAAAGGAAGTGAATGTTGTTTAAACAGCGCAGAACTGAATGAATATCATGAGACATTAAACATCAGAACCCCCGCACTGGCCAAAAAATACATATTCAATACAAGTAGACAATTAACTTAGAATTAGTGGAACGCACTGTGGACAATAAAGTTGTAGAACCTTCCATTTTTATCAGAAAGTAAAGGGGCAATTTCTGCTATCATTCCAGATTTAGCCACTCTACGCTCTTAGTGCAAATTATCCAAACCACATAAAATGATGGTAATAATGCCTTCTTTTTAAAAAGAAGTTTCATCGTTTATAAAAATAAATCACCTCCACTTTACAATTTACATAAACCACAGCAAGTTCAAATTGTCAAATATTTTGAAGAAACAGAAATTATCAACTTTATATGCAAGTACATAACAATTTTTTCGCGTTTTGCCGTTTGAAAATTGACGGCATACTGTTTGTCTGCAATTGTCTAATAACGCAACAAATTTAGAAAATATTAAGACCAAATTATCAACATAATCATTTCCTCGAAGGGTTTGAACCATCTCAAAATTTACTTTTTAACTGATCCAGAATATACTGATATTGCTACTCAGTTATTGGAGGCACAAACTAGATAGTTAGATATGTTAGTAATAACATATAAGTAGTATCAACGGCTTTAAGCCGGTGGTCACTTTATGAAAACAGAATTACGTTTAACAGCATTTTAAAAGAGGAGGAGCAATCTATGTGAAATTAAAATTTTAGTCACAACCAATGGGGGTGCTTTTAAATCATGTGTACCTCGTAAAAATTCAAATTTTGAGGGTGCGATATTAGAGTGAACAGACTCTTTAGCATCGACCACGTTGCAGTGGAACACGGTAAAATCCCCTTGTTTCTGAAAGCTTGTTTTAGTAAATGTTCGTTCTCAAGGCTAATTTGCTAAATCAATGGAGTGGATATGATCCTATTTCCTAGATGGTTGTGATAAAAATGAAGGGCGACTAACGATATGTATGTATATGTACACTCTCTTTCTAAAGTAATGTCTCCCCGAGCCAACGGGTTCATATCAATAACGCTTTCCAATGGACGTACTGTAGGCGTCGGGCGACCTCGGTTATAGCAAAACTGGGTAACCGAGGTCGCTCGACGGCTAGAGTACGTCCATTGGAAGACGTTATTGATATGAACCCGTTGGTTAGGGGAGACATTACTTTAGAAAGAGAGTGTACATATACATTATTAACTCCAATGCATTTACGCCCGTTTTTTTTCTTTTCAATCTTGCAATTGTCACATAAAACCTACACTCAAAGAGGACTGACTAACTCAATTCATATAGTAAATGTCAAAAAACTATATAAAGATAATATGATTGAAATTATTATCGACTTTTTCAATCTCCTAAGGTTGATTATCCTCGACCTATTCAATGCATAATTCGCTACATCAGCGAAACATTGAAACTTAAATTTTTAGTATTAAATAATACATCACTAAATAGCACACAGCAGCTGTGATAGCTGAAAATGTATGTGATCGATTGGTTCGGTGCAGTTCTCAATAGCTTGCCTGGTCGTATGCAGCACGTATTGACGTATACCAAGTGAGGATCCTGAAGCATATAAAATTCAGCTGGTGCAAGAATTTCAGCTGGTCAAGCTTCTGAATCATAATTGTTTGTCTTTGGACTATTGAAGACCTTGCAGAAAATCCACTTTTTTTGACCAAAATTCTATTCAGCGTCTTATTTGGGCTGAAAACCGACCCAAAGAGGTTTAACAGCTGCCACTACATCCAAACAAAACTAGGTTGTGCATTCTGGATTGGTGGAATCATCGGTCTATATTCAATTCAATGAGGTTATTTTACGCTTCGAACTGGTGCATTGGACGCATACTTCATGTTATAGTCACCTATACATTTCTCCTCTAGATTTTTCCTTCGGATCCACGCTGGAGGATCTGGAAGCCAACCTGACTCGCATCATTCCCAAAGAGCACACGAATAATAGAACGGACAGGAAGATAGTCACATTACAACCTTAAAGGTAACCGAAAAGGAGATTATAACCTGTTCTAAATTAACATCCATCTACTACAAGTCCAAGCAGGCATCATCCTAGAATTGAGTTTATAAATTGAAAGTGTCTATTAATTCTAGACGAACATTCGCATTATAATTGTAAATATTACAGCAGAATAATGCTACGGCCGGCGGTATGTTGCCTTGATCTTGACATTTTTCCCGTTTTTTTTTCTGTTTAGTGTCGGGGGCGTACAATCGATCATGGTCGTCTACAAGCTATGATATACATAGCGCACAGTAGTGGAGGTCTACGTGACCTACTACTACCACCGCTACCATGCCGCTTTTACTGTTACGCGAACGTCGTTGTAACAACGTGGTAAGCGCCGCCGTGCTCGAAATAGCCACTGACTTGACATTATTGTCGCTCGCGGTAAACAAACAGTAGGAAAACGAAAGTGATTTTTTCTCTTGCGCTGCTATTCGCGTCGACTTTTGAAATGTTAACTGTTAACTGTCCACGGTTACATGATGACTCAACGAAAAGAGGATTTAGCAGGCGCATAGAAGAGAAAAAAGGAGCAATCTTTAGTATGGCACGCAAACGAATGTTTTCCTTCGATACAACGCAATGCAAAAACGGACATAATAAAAGTCAACAGACAACCGTAATGAAAAATTCCCATTCAACTACAAAACTCTGGCACACTATGTATATACGGCCTGATAAAAGCTAAGATGGAATTTTTAGTGCTTAAGAAGAAATACTGATTCTTTTTCTTATTAAATTCGACGTGCTAGATATTCAAAAACTGTGGTGGCAATTAGGAAATATAAGGATGAAATAGCAATGTCCGCAGTATAGCAACCGAGGGTGCTTTTAAATAACAGAAAACTACACGTAAATTAATAACTTAACTTGTCTTTCAATACTGAAGACAGACAATGCGTTTAAAAATACCATAAAAAATACTGGCTGCTCCAAGAAATGAAAGTAAAATTTGCTTTTCTACTAAGACATTTTTTAATACTCAGTGTAAAACACTGAGTCATCAAGATAAACTTATTGTTTATTCAAAAACGGTTGTTGATATGAGCAAGTAACAGTCACTAATTTTAGCAACTTGACCACTGATGCAAATAAAACTCTAAAAAATAGGTGGATGTCCTTATTAATGCATACTTCTGAAACAATAACCCATCTAAAGAATACATTATGTAGTGAATTGCTTTTCGTAATTTAAAATTTAAATGTTATATGAACCGGCTATCACTGAATGCGAACGAGCTATAAATTAAATATAAAAAATTCAATTCAGTTGAAGTACTAGTAAATGGTCGTATTCGTTTTGAAAGATTTTGTAATATAAAAACATTACCTGTATGGATAGTAATTCACTTATGATAAATCTATTCACCTGCTGGAATTTCACCTGAGATATCCACATCTAATTGGAAAATGTACACATCTTAACCACTTTGGACATTAATCAACTCTTTAAAACACTTGTATCTCCACATTTTTAATGTAATAAAGCATAGGATGATATGAATACTATTCTACAAATGTTATGTGTAAAATTTTTAGAAAACTAATCTTGATAAAACAGTAATTGAATTAACGTTTTACGTATAGTGGCATAAATGTTAACTTTAATAAAATTAAATTACGATTGTGCAATCATTCTAACGTTATATGCATGTATTTTATTTGAGTAAAATTGAAAATAATTTTGTGACATTTGTGGTAGAAACTTATATAATTTATTTCAAAATAAATTATTGTTTTGACGATGTTAACATCAGCAACATAATACGACACATAAATTCCTGACTAAGGTCACGGACGGCGTTTATATGGTGGAAATTCTTGCGAAGCTAAGTGTATTAACTATGATTAATAACACGGAATGTATCAATGATAAACTATACAAACAAAATAAATTTTTAGAATTCGGCCTAATCTTCCCGGAAAAAATGAAACATCTGGTTTCAAGATACGTAAGTATCAAAAACCGCATATGTAATTTCGTTCGTGCATAATAGCAATTTACGCGTAAAGTATTAACATTAATATATCACACTCAAAACTTACACATGTTTACGTCTATTATTATTTTATATAGAACTGTTTAGGATTGAAATCGCTTCTTATCTTATCAAAAGCTAATATGGTAAATTACATCAAACCTTGCTATTTAAATAAACAATATGTGTATTTTCACTCACAATATTCTCAGTATTTACATCAACATTATGCGCCGCAAGGCAATTGAGGATGTTAGGTAACTATATGTAATAACTGCAATCTGATGTGTATAGTGACATAAAGTATGTATCCAAAGGTTTAGAAATTTCTTACAAAAATGAATGTGTAATCAGCAAACAAATAAAACACTGCAAAAAAAATACAACTTTGTGTCTGTTCTTCTTCGAAATAATAAAATTAGGTTTAAGACAAAGATTTTGTATAAGAAATATAAATTGCGAATTGAAAAATTTCAATACATATATACAAACTGTACAGAAAAATGTTATTGCAGCACAGGTTTGCTGACGACTAAAACGGACATATTAACCTACTTTATTTACTTCCACACAGAACTCATTTTTATGTAACATGATTCCATAATAATTACTACAACTTAACCTAATAACGCCTGATCAACATTGAGCTTACAAAAAATAATTATCAAAACTGTTACTTTCATTATAATGTAACAGAATGTTGTGGCTTACACCAAAAAAATCACATCTGCATCATGTGTTCAGACATAAGTTATATATAGTGTGTACTACTTTAAATAGGGCAGATGCTTAGTAAAAATAAATATTAAAGATTACGAAACAAAAAAGTAAAAGTATGCTGTCAGAATACGTATTAAATGTTTGCTATTATTTTTAGATAATACAGAAATATAACCAGAATCGTAAATAAAATTAAAATTATTTGATTACATACGTGGTATAAAAAAGTTCGTAAAATATCATTTTCACTGTTCATCCATGATTCTACTAACTGCAATAGTCATGTGCTGATTTGTTTGGTTTGCTGATTTCGAAAATGACATCCACCTTTAGCGGTTTGTCGCACAACAAGCAATCTTGCTGTTTAGTTATTTTATCCGGCAGTCTCTAAAAGTCTATGTTAATTGGGTTAAAAATTGGAAAGGACAACTTGGAAAAAAATTGAACCTGAAGTTCTACTCTCTCTTCACTTCCACTTGGAATAATATCCAAAGAAGCGAGGAGCAAGACGACTGTTTTAACCAAAATGTGAAAGAAAACAGGAGGTCGTAAGGACGCTGAAACACTAGATTAGATTAGGGGTGGCCCAACAGGCCTCTTTCACCGCGACCTTCCCGGTCTATTGTGATCCCCAGTGAACCTAGAAGGCGCCCTCTAACTTTGCCCTCTTTATGAGGCTTAACGTTCTTGAGAGCGGCTCCTGTATGTAGCTCTGTGATGTGGGATCTACTGTGCCCAAAATAAGAAACCTTGTCCTCGCCAGGCCTACGCAGTGGCACAGTATATGGACCGGGATTTCTTCCTCCTCCTTGCAGAATCTGCACATGGCATCTTCCGCTAAGCCTATGCTGTACATATGCCTATTTAGTCTAGTGACCTGTCAACAGGTCTACTAACAATTTGACAGTTTTCCTGTCTTTATCTAGTAGGTCTCTGGTGAATTCAGGTTTCTGTTCGTTTAGGAACACCTTTGCCTCTCTTTGCCCAGGTGATCTGTGCCACCAGTTCCTGGACCTATTGTGTATCCATTGGTGGATTTCCTGATTTGTGATTTGGTGGTGCCGAAAGATGGGCCACGCCCGACGAATTGCCTCGACGATCCTTGTCTGGCCAGATCGTCTGCCGCCTCATTTCCCTTCACGCCCTCGTGGCTAGGAACCCAGGCCAAAGTTAGTTTCCTTTGGAAACCCACCTCGTTTAGGGCATTAACGCAGTGCCAAACCAGTTTGGAGTCAACACTTGCTGAACTAATAGCTTTAAGTGCTGCTTAGCTGTCCGAGAAAATGGCGACACTTTTCCCGAGCTCGGTCCATCTTTCCACTTCTCTAACGCAATGATGGATTGCTGCTACCTCAGCTTGGAATACCTTTGTGTCCTTGCTGAAGCTTATCGACAGAGCCTTCCGAGGCTTTCCTCAGTATATGCCGGCTCCTACGCCAGGTTCGGTTTTGGAGCCGTCTGTGTACCAGTTCGAGTCCGCTTTTATCGGAGAACCTTTCTCCCAGTCCTTTTTGTATGGTATTATAACCTGATATTTCTTATTCAGGTTGAATTTCTGAACCATGGAGTCGCTTGGCACTCCCGTGAGGGGTGCGTCCTTAAGTTCATTCATCAGTTTTTGGTATACACCACCGTGCGATTTACTTATCGGTGCTTGTTTATACGTCAATCTGTATGCAAACACTAGTATAATAATTAAGAACTATTAGCTATTGCTCTAAGAATCCACGGTAGCGAGATATACATACATACATACATACGTAAATGACAAAACTTGAAAATAAACTTAAAAAAAAAGCGAAATCGGTACAACAGCCATGAATAAGAAAAAGGATTTGCTTTTTCAACTTTTATACCAATTTGTTTATAAAGTTAGAGTTTCAATAAACTCTCTTCATTTTCAATAAATGCATATTGATACGCATATAGTTTCTTCATGAACTGGCGTTTTGGTAAAATTTTTACGTCAGCACTATAAAAGAAGTTGGCCTTCTGAGCGTTAGACAACTTTTAAAAAATGCAGTCAATGTCTTACTAATTCTGGGACCTTGACAAATACTCAAAAGCTTAAAATGATGCGCAAAGTCCCGTAAATTCAAAAATAAAATATAACAATCACGGCCAATATTCGGAATTTACAGTGGATATTCCTATTCCTGAATTCATGGATGGTAACTTACTTTTCTTGATATTTCGAACGAATATTGTACCTCATTTTCTACGATGCATAACAACTACTGCTGACATTTACAATAGAGCCTTTGAAGTCACTGAGCAAAATGCTCTGACATCCCCAAATTATTCTGGTCATCACTTTTTCGCTGATTGAACGACTTTCACGCTTCTGAGACGAGGCCAACAGTGTTACTGCAATTCAATCTTTTCTTTGGCAATGGACCATACAGCAGAAACATTGTTTTATTTGTGTGATCATGCACTACAGAACTAGTACTGAGTCAAATGGTTACCGTAGATTCGACAAGAACTTGTTTAAGATCGAAGACCTACCTAAACTAATACGCAGTCGTAATATCAAAAATTTTCTTGAAAACTAAAATTAGCCCCCATTCAATCTTTACTAAATTTTGGCTGTCTACCACGAAGGACTAACTGCAATAAAAGTCGTCTAAAAGCTGATGACCACAACTATTTTGAGATCTTCGCTAAGAAAGAAATTTCGGCAGCAAAACCCAACCGAACAATGAACCATACCATGAATTATACCAACTAAACAAGCTCCTTAACAAATTCAAATCTTAAAAACCTGACCTCCACCCTGTAGCATCATCAAAGTTAGGATTTAAGAGTACAGATAACGTTACGAGTGGTAAGTGAAGGTTAGTGACAAAAACATCTATTTTTGTCGCTATTGTCTAGGTTATGCTACCGTGATAATCAGCAATTTAGATATAAATAGAAAGCGTGGTCAGTTAACGCACGCGAAACAAACGGATTTTCAAAAAGAAAAACCTTGGGTGCTAGTTTACACACCAACTGCTTATCACCCAAGATATATGGCCTTGTTTATCACTCGAGTACACTGCCACTGACCAAAACATGATGCGATCGACGCAAGCCTCTATTTTTAGCGCTGAAAGAAAATTGATGCTGCACAATAACGGTGTGAAGCGATACATCGTATCCAATTCAACCTAGTAGGTTAGCGTAGTCTGACGAATATCTCCACTTCTACTAACAATCATTCTCGAATCATAATGAAAACAGTGATAACTAATTGTTTATTATTGTTTCATACGATGACTACAAAATATGTTGTTAAAACACAATGCATACGTATTTCTCAAGTTGACCTACTTCCAGGTAGGTACTATAATAAACTATTTAATTACGTCGAGAAACTGGAGATGCATCAAGCTAAAAGATATATAACGTGCATCTAATTGCAATTATAATAATTTGAACTTTAATTATATTCGGGAAAACACCGATTATCTGGTAAATTCAATTCAGTGATTGTTAAGAGTACATTTAGCATCAAACACGCTTACAATGATTGTTTATGATTCGAGGTCTTTCGTAATCTAATCGCTGAAATTGTTTTTAATTATATTTATTCAGCAGGAGCTGTTGTTGTATGAGCAAATTGTTATTCTACAACCGTCGTTGATTATAGCATATAATCTAGTAAGCGAAACATACTAATATTTTGTGTTATGTTCTCACTGTTATTAATGTGTAATATGAAGCGATTTATTTTGATAACGATCGTCTAACAATCAATAATCAATTCAGATATGAAAAGTCTCGTGTACAGCAGTATAAGTAAAAAATATTGAGAGAATAGTGAAATCTATTGATTACTTGAAAATAACCCGTCATTTTGGACTAATAAAATAAGTATAATTGATCGATAGAAGTCTTCATAATTACAAACACATATTATGTATACAGTCGTGTTCATATGTGTTAGGCACACCAAGAAATTATGAATAACAATAGAATAATATTAGTAAAACTTAAACTATATACATAGCTTTATAATATAGACTCTGTAAATATTTTATTAATATTTTGTCGACCCTCCTTTACATTTTAACAATGCTTGTACTCGGGAAGGCATTGAAGTTACCTGTTTTGAACATACATACTTCTAGTTTTATTTTCTGCCACTCTTCAACAATTCTTTGTTGTAGGTCAAGTGACTTACACTGATGTGTGTGCACATTTTTCTTTAAAATGGGCCACTGCTGTTCTATTGGTGACATATTCGGGGATTGTGACGGCCACTAATAATTCTATATGACTATCCGCAAAATACTCATGGCTTAATTTAGAGGTGTGTCAGGGCGCGTTATCCTACTGAAAATATTCGTCTCGGTTGTTGGCTTGAAGTTTTGTGACTGACGGATTTAAAACTTGGCTTAACATTGTAGTATATGTAGTGCTGTTCATTCTTCCACTGTAAATAAATACCTCTCCAACCCCCGAGGTCGTCATACAGCCCCAAATCATAACACCTCCTCCGCCATATTTAACGGTTGGTATTATACACTCCGTATTATACTCTTCACCTTTTCTACGGCGAATATACTGGACGCCAGAATGAACGAAAATCTGAAATTGCCGTGTGAAAAATATGTAAAATATAATTTCATGTACATATCACAATTCTTATATAATCGTGTTTTATTGTTATATAAAACTAACGTTAAAGTTTATATTACATACTTCTACATTGCATTAGTCCGACCAAATAACCTTCGCCCAGTTATTACACGTCCAATCTTTATAATTTTTCGCCCATTCGAAGCGTTTCTTTTTGTTCACTTCAGAGAGCCACGGCTTGTTTCTTGGTTTGGACCCCCGTAGACCAAATTCTCCTAATCTTCTTCGAACGGTTACCGCTGAAATTGATATTCCCAAAGACTGATTTAACTCTTCGGCGAGATCTTTTGATCCTAATTTTCTGTTTCGCAGACACATTCTTTGTAACAGTCGATCTTGTCTAGGCGTAGTATTTCGATTTCTACCGGTTTTTGGTCTGTTTTGATAAGATCTCGTTTCCATGTAACGTTTTAAACTTGTTTGTACTGCACAACGTGAGCATTTTATTTTTCTTGACATTTGCACTTGATTAAATCCTTGCGATGTGAATAAACAATTTGCGCCTTTTTACCTTCACTTAACTCTGATTTTTTTGGCATTTGATCTTTTACTTAATTGTAAATCAGATCCAACAAGTCTACAAATTTGTTGCATACACTGAAACTACTGCAGTATTACTGGTATACGCACATCTTTGAACTAGAAGTGGGAGCAACTCCCTAAAACCGATTGTGAAATTCAAATGGTGAGTAATATACTTATTAATGTAACGCCTAGATGCAATGCAGGGCAGAAATTTGTTGGGTGGTTGACGAGATTTAGTAAATACTGAATTTGTTTAAGGTGCCTAACACATATGAACACGACTGTATCTATCAGTCGAAAACTAAAACGAGAAAATACTCTAAATGTCGATTATTTAGACTCTAAAAGACTAATTGCGTTACGAATTTTCTCATTTTAGTTTTCAACGATGATACATGTACATTTGTCTCGATTCATGTAGATAAATGTCGATAAATGATTAAAAAAACCGCAAACCGCCAGAAAAACCAAGATTAACATAGTAAAAGTTTCGTTTTAAATAAAATGAGTTAACTATTTAAATTCGCAAATTAATAATATCGACTTTTACCCGATGATGTGACACTTAAATTTTCTATCTTTGTTTGAACACATTCAAGTTGTTTAGTTATTTCTTCCTTTTCCCATTATGTAAGTCAAAGAATTCGTTATGTTTCGTAGAGCTTATTTAAAGAAAGTGGTTAGTGAGGAGAGAAAAACAAAAATTAGAGAAACAATGAAACAACTTATGCAGAAGATTCGCTAGCGAGTTAGGTCTACTTTGTTCAATAAATTGTAAATTATATTTAAAAATGTGTATGATGTATGTATGTATGTATTCACTTGGATATTCTGTCTTTGATAACAGAGAAGCGACTTGACGTTAAAGTTGGAATTTCTTCTTTTTTTGTACTTCACTGGTTCCAGAATTGTATTTGTGGTAAAGTAGTACAACAGCTAGCAAGAAAGCAGTTATCTAAGAAAGTTATGAACTCAAAGTATAAATCATTCTACGCTAAGTGTGGTAGAGGAGTACATTTCTAATCTGAATTACAGTCTGTACAAGAAAATCGTGTCGAATGCTCCTAAAGAAGACATCAGAGAGATAGCGTAAGATGGTAGAAAAACGCAGGGTGGTGGCACTGCAACGCTAGTAACCATTCGACAAAGGATACTTGAAAATATTAAGTGGAGTAGTACAACCTCTGCTGTCTGAAAGACATAACCGACAGCAGTGGGCGCGTGTGGATATTGATCGGGATTGGAGCAATGTGTCTTCACAGACAAATCATTCTTCTGGGCATGACTTCCTATAAACGAAGAGCTGGACAATACGCGGTAGTATAAATCTTCAACGCAGTGTCAAACATTCCGTGAAGATTCATGTGAAGGGTTGTGCAAATTCGCGTGTGTTCGGAACCTAATGCATCATTACCGGCAAGGAAGTGAGTTATAGCGAATGGAGATCATTGAATTCTTCAAGAACACAATGATCCGAAACACCGCAGTCGAGTCTACACTCAGTGAAAGGCAGCGAATGTAATTGAGACATTCGAGTGGCCGTCACAGTCTCCACATCTTAATCCAATTGAGAACGCCTGGGCCTTTATGAAGCTGAAGTTGCAAGGAAGTCGCTCTTTGACGGCCAAGCAGTTGTCGGCTAAGGTTAACAAATATATGACGTTGGCTTACCACCGCATAGTTGAAAGTATGCCAGATTGGTGCACAGATTGTAATCGACGATGAAGGTGAATGGATTCGGTACTAGGGAGCGTCATAGTGCTTCTTCTGTACTTGTCACTCATACAAACCTTTTCCAGTTCTGGCCAATACTAGTTGATGAGTTATACTTTTTTTATTTCAGCTCCTACTCCTTTTGAAATTTTTCGCCTGCATTGAGCATTGTTTTATTACGTCGTCCATGAATGCAGTGAAGAGTACAGAACTTATTTCTCCTCTCCTATTAATAATCTTAAAAAGTATCTTAGTTTTTTATGCCGCTAGAGTAAATTGTATCTGCTTCTTCTGTATTTCCTCCTTCCCTAACAGATCTCCAAATTTTTGTTTTCTTTACTGTAGAGTAGTTTCTCAAAGTAATTTTTCTATTCTCATTACCGTTCATTCATGGCCTATTATGTCTTGCTGTATATTGTGTATGTCTCCATCAACCGCTGATTTTTTCCTCCTCCACGATTTCAAAACTTTATAGAATAGTTTTTTGTTATCCTAGCTATCTCTCTTTCGCTGTACCTCCATTAATTGTGTTGTTATGTTTTTAATTACAGTGAAAGCTCCACTCGCGGGCATCTCTCGTAACTGGACAAATTATCTATCCACAACTAATTGGGTACCTACCTTTTTAGTACAAATTACTATCTGATAAGCGGACGCTCCAACGGACGGACACGGACACTATATTTCTACTATGCATTTATATATGTACATACATACATTTCGCGTAGAACATCTCCCATGAGTTGACACCAAACATAAGTATGTAAAACCCCAAACTTTTGCAAAGGTTTAACATCGGGAAAACACAGACTTCAGAAATTTTGAGAAATAAAAGAAGTATTTGCCGCAAACAGCAATCTGGTATAAATATTCACCAGAAGAAAAATTTTCTTAAACCTACAGGCTGGTATAGATAAAATGTGTTTTGATTGGTTCGGAAAGGCAAGAAGCCAGTACGTACCCATCTCTGAACCGATAGTAAAGGCCAAAACAAAAGATATAGTATACCATCAAATTTGCATTTTCTGCGTAAAATGCATGGCTACAAAAATGGCATAAAAAACATAACATTACTTTTAAACAAATATCAGGCGAAGCTTCAGATGTAAGCCAGGTAGATGTCGACCAGTTCAATGCAAAGCTTCCGTCTATATTGCTTGGGTATCCACCGGAGAATATTTACAATGTTGATGAAAGTGGAATATGTATTTTGTTTATCTATTTCATTCGTTATCTAGCTATCCCATAAGCGGACCACTCCCATAGACGGACGAAAACACTGGTACCATAGGTGTCGCTTATGAGAGCTTTCACTGTACATATTTGCTTTTACTGTTAACACTAATTGTTTACACATTTTCGTTCGACAACATATTCGATTTATGATTCCACCTACGACGATATCCTCCTCGATATCGCACTAAAAAGTGGTCCGCTCTTCTCCGGCCTTCAACATCTATCTAAATCGTTTCTTCTGCTTTCATTTTCTTCCAGCATACTCTCTCTACTGAATTGTGTGCGCTTGTAAATATACTTGTGTTTATAAAAAGAAGTACACAAAACAGAAAAACTGGTCTATATTAATTTTCTTTAAAACACGATATATGTACTTATTTTATAAGTATAATACGCCGCAGAACAATCATATACGGCAATGTTGCGTAATTTTGGCGACCAATACCACTTTCCTCGACCAACTTGTTAAGAAACTTTCTATTTAATACGAATATAACTAATTGTATTCATATTAAAGTATTTTTAGTTTGTGTGTTTATAGGCTAATCCAAAATTGATGTACCTATAAACTTTTGGACAAGTGCTCTACTGACTGAAGGCTCAATTAATGTTGTGAGAATTACTTTTAGAACAAACCAGTCATATAAGGTGACGAGGGTATGTATGTACCACTGATTGAAACAATTTATTACCTCCGATATTCGTCGAATACTCAACAATATCCAAAAGAGCTATAGATATACATAGGTACACATTGAAAAGTCTAGCACTTTTATTCGAATTTAAAATGAAAATAATAATCCTTTCATATATATCGTGTAGACATTATTACAAGATATATTTTGGGGGCACTGACACCGTATTTATTATAAATTCACGGTGACCCACCGACAGTTTGGCATATGTGCAGAATGATATTTCACGAATATATTGTGTATAGTACACACAAGAAGGACATCCGCACCTCAATTTTGAGGCAGTGATTATTACTTTCTAGTTCGTAGTCATTCCACAATGTTAGTACCGTGAAAAAGATCGTAAAAATATCGTGTTGACCTTAAACTTCATAAAAAAAGGTCGTATGTAGGGTATAAAAATCGATATAAAACTAGATCCAACACGTTTTGTTACCTCTTAAATCTTTTAATATCTGCAAAAGCAACACACCATCGAGAATAACTCTAGTAATTATTAGGAGTATTTAAATACACTTTTTCGAAATGCTGATTTGTCTTATGTATGCCCTCTCTTTGCAGTTTGACGTTAACTTCAATGGATAATTTGCCGAAGATAATATATATGATGACCATAAACCATTCATGTAGATGTAGAGTTTCTAACAGATGAGATAAAATATATGTACTACCAAAACTCACATCCTATGGAATTAGTCTTGCTTGAATGAATTATTACAAACTCTGTACCGAACACGACGAAAGAAGTAAAACAGTCACAAGCTCGTGGTTATCTACGCCGAAATCAATTATCTGCTTGGAATCAATTAAGTACATTTTGTCATTCCGCACAGTGTTTAGCAGCCGAATATTTGGAATTGTGTTACCTTCTTCATCAGCGAGAAAGTAAACAAAGAAACAGCTTGCGGGAACTAGAAGCAGGATCTCAACTGACCTACATACGAAAAAACCCGTATAACAATGCTGTAAGCACAACACGAGTAACAAATAACGATAATGGAATGGATTCGTCTAATTAGGGACTAGATCACATAATTGACTAGAAGTAGTATAGTATAAACGTCTGACGTTGAAAAAATTAATGTATGTACGTAGTTTGTACACAATAAAAACTATTCGACAAGTAGGTACTTGCATAAAATCATAATTAAAACAATCAATCTATTTTTCTTGTGGTAATTATCTATGTGTTCAAGGCAAAGAGTACAGACAAACATATGTATACTTTTATGTCTTCGAATTATAACTTTTGTGATCAGTTTTTTCGGAAAAAACTAATCTACGCAAAGTTACACAAATGGATGTTCATTGGTGAAATACCTACATGTGAACAGAATTCTAAATTTTATATTGATCAGTATCTTTTCAAGAACTAATCCAAAGATTTCACATTCGTATATAGGTTGATAAAGATAAAGATTCCTAGATCCAAAACAATTGATGCAGAATAGAAATGACGAAGATCTAAATGTTTGTTTTTCACAGTAAAAATTCAAACAAGTTGACAGTAGGTATACCTATTATAAATCGTATAATAAATTAGGAGTCGTAATAGTTGTATGTGTTTTTGTTGGCTTTTCATATTTTCATATATGTATGTATTTATAAAATACGTCATTAAACGCAAGTGAAAGCCGCATTGAGGTAACAGCATTTAGTACTTATTGCATATTTAGTTTTCCAATTAGATAAAGAAATCACAGTTACACAAAAGAGACAAATAAGATGTTTTCAAGTTAGTGGAGAAATTGTCTACCACAAAATAACAAGAAATTATACATTTAGCAAAACTAAAAACCGCTTTAAAACATCATTAGTTGTTCTGTTTATCTCAGTTCTCGCTCGCAAAAAAAAACATTAAGAGCCACAACCTTGGTTAACATTATCGAAAACATATGATTATCGCACTGTGGTCGTAAGCTACACTTTTCGCTCTACAAATGAAATGATACGATGACGAAGGTGCATTTGCTTGCGTGTCAAACAGGCGTACATGTGAAATGGCGTGAAGAGCTTAAAGGGCATTAACCCACAGCATCCACGCGCCAACAAGAATCCGATCGATGGCATGTTCCCCATGCGACAGCCATGATGAAACAGTTGTTGGCCACGACGAATACGCATCCATGGCTAACTAGATGCACCCAAAACATTACGTATGTTTGCGCACACCTTGAGCTCAAAACTATTATATCGGGGAGCTGTTTATCGCGCAATTAACGGTCTATACCAAACAATACCGTTAAGTTTACAAGTTAGGGTATAACAACAGAAAAATATTATGTACCTACATATATGACAAACGTCGTATAACGACGTTCTATTTTGCAACGGCACTGTCTTTACTCATCGAAACAAAACGATGAAAACTCGAATGCTACAAGCGATAAAAAAAATGGGGCACGCGTTGATATTTCGTAACAGCGATAAACGGGTAAATTAAGTCCCAATCAATTATTAGGTACATTTTAAAATATACTTTCTATTTCATTAATTATTCCTTGTTGATTCTGACTTGGCGACATGCCATGAAAAGAAAAATGACTTACACACTCAGACAGCCCTTATCTGTTTGTGAAACATTTTTGGTTAATAGGGTGTGATTCACATGGTAAAATATAAAATTAGGACAAGCCAATATAACACGTGCACAGAGAAAGCGGGTGTACCGACTAGTAGCTACGTGCACGTATACTCTCTACCGCACGTAGTCAAATAAGAAGTTGGAACAACCGATGCCCATAGCCTTAATTATTACAATCAAAATGGGTTTATGACAATCCAGAATGTTGCAAATAATGTTAGTTCTAGTATGATTCCATTATAATTTGAACACCCTGACCTGATTAACAAACGCTTTGTACATTGCAATTCAACAACGCTTTGCATAGGTGATATGACGCTACGTAAAAATTAGTTATTCTAAATTAAATACAGGATAATTTTACATGACACTCTTTTCCCTGAGTACATACTACAATAACTAATAAACTCAGATAATAATCATGCTATAAATACACGTATTTTTAGAGTAAAATTAGAAAATAATATCATGGTCAACTTACCAATACAACACAGATGACGGCTGGTAACACGGTTCTTTGCGCAAACTCGAACACCATAAGACCTCATGAAAAATTTGAAATCAATTTTGTATATTTTTCTTTAATCTAAAAAAAATACTACATGAAAATTATTTTTGCGATTAAAAAGAGAAAATTTTAAATTACGCGGCTAATGAATCTATTCCTTTTATTTGAATAATTCAAATTCTGGATTCTAACTGACAAGCTTTTCTAGCGGCAGTGACGTAAATGTCAACTATTGCTGCCAACTTAATACTGCTAAGAAATTTGAAAGTATTTATTTATTAAAATGTAATTTTATCCCATAGTATGAAATTTATGCACATAATATTTCATGTTGATTTAAACACAAATAGGGTAAAATACTGGCACAAAACCTGTATTTGTTTACTGAACTTTTTATGAAAGGTATTAAACAATAATACATAATACTTCTACAACGGGCCCCCTCTATATTCACAACAATGGATTAGTATGACATTTAAAGTCACGCCTACCGCTACCTATGTCCAAAACAGCTGATTATTAATCAAAAAATGATTAATAGGTATTACTTCCTGAAATACTAATATTAAAAAAATGAATCGTTTTATTTAAGCTACATGCGTTAGTTTATATGTATTTCGTTCTAAGAAAATATGGCAAATAACGTTCACAACTTTAAAGTTGTATTGGTTGGTGAAGGTTGTGTTGGAAAATCAAGCTTAATTTTACAATATATTGAGAATACGTTTAACTCTAGCCATATAACAACTGTACAGGTACCTGATCATAATATTAATGAAGAAAATTTCTTACAATATATGTCTTAGGCTTCGTTTTTAACTAAAAAGTTAAATATTGACGGTCAAAGAGTAAGTTTAGCTATTTGGGATACTGCTGGCCAGGAACAATTTCACGCCCTAGGACCACTGTATTATAGGAATTCAAATGGAGCTGTTCTTGTATATGATATTACAAATGAATCATCATTTCCCAAGGTGAAAGTTTGGGTGAAAGAATTGCGTAAAATGCTAGGCAATGATGTATGTCTCGTCATTGTTGGAAATAAGACTGATCTCGAGAAGGAGAGGCATGTTAATTTACAGGAAGCTGAACAGTAATAGTTTCAATAAATATGTTGTTAGTATTTGTGTGATCAAGATTCTTGCAGGTATTCAGAGGCTGTAGGTGCAATACATTTCCAAACATCAGCTAAGCTAAATGAAGGCGTTGAGGATGTTTTTCTAGCTTTAACTAATAGAATGCTTGAGCAAGCAGCAAAGCAACGTAGTCGTAGTGAAACTTTAGAGCGACAGGGTTCACAAAGGCGTAATGTAATAATTGTAGATGATGAAGAAACAGCAGCACCAACAGCATCATCCAAGCAATGTTGCTCACATTCTTAATTTTTTTTTACTTTTTAATTATACAGATTATGTATATTTTGTAAATTCATTTGCCAAATTTAAAAATCCTGAAATTGTAGTTTATTTAATATATACAATTATGTCATTACATCTTTTTTATTCTTATAAATTATTGTTGTTATATTATGATACAGTATATCAAATATTTCTGACTTGTTGAGGATTGGTTAATAAACATTTTAAAAAGGTCATTAAGTTTATTCTAAAGCAAAATATTTAGCAACTTCAATTTTGATTTACTTACATGTTCAAATACACAAGAATTAGGATCTCTTTTGAAAAATAAATTAAGTTTACAGGATATAAGGCAAGTCAGGCTTAACTTGCACTATTTTATCTAAATTATTTAAACAATTATCTTAAATAAATTCAACAACTCAAAATGTATTCAGCAGGGACAACTGGTTGCATTTATAAGGCGTTATTAGACTCGCCAAAGAAGGCCAAATTTCAGTGCAGTGCGGAGAAAAACGTAGAGAAGCGAAGCACGCATTACGAAAACTTGGCGTCCGTTTCACAACACACTTCATACTTATAAAATGTCGCATTTAGGAATGTTTCGTCATGCGAAGGCGATCAAATGAAATGTGAAAGATATATTCGACGTGTACTAACAGTGTGAACGTCATTTAAAAAGTATGAATCATTACTGTTTTGTAAAATGTGGCAAACGATACAGCGAGTAGTCAACATTTAATACAGGTTTCTTTTATTCTATATAATCTATCGTTCCCTTTACTAGACCAAGAAGCATTTGTCTACTTCTAGAGCAAGTATTCGTATTATACATTACTAAGTCAGATATCGGTAAGAAACGTTATGCCATATGCTGATGACCATATTGAAAGAAGCATTAAACCAGAATTGAAACATAAGAAATTGTGGTTATGTGTCGACGAAACAGCCGATCGACCAAAAAGTTCTGTCGTGAATGTAATGGTACGTATAATGGATGAATTTGCAGTTTGATTCTCTACTTTACTTGCCTCCACAAACGTTGCAAAAGTATGTAATTTTAAAAGTGGTGTTGCGCGTATCGAACAAAAAGTTTAAAAAACAATTTTTAATTTTTATGAGCGATGCTGCTGCAAATATACTTTCGTTAGTTCGATCTTTTAAAGAAGACAATGGTAGCTTATTACATGTAATTTGTAAGATCCATGCTTTGAATCTTGTGCACAATAATTGATACCTAAACGTTTTCCACGAATAAATGCTTTAATAGCTCATACAAAGGCAGGGTTCCTAAAGTCTGCAAAACGTATAAAAACATTTCACAAACTGTGTCCCAACGTGCCCACCACATCCGATTTCTACGCGTTGAGGAACATGTTTAGAGGCAGCGTTTTACTACTGCGAACATTTTGATGATGTAAACAAAAATTATGACTGTGCGTCCAAAGATCTATTAAGATGACACAAATTAGATTTTATCATAAAAAAAATGATTTAGCCCCTCCAAATTGCTCTCCGTACTGCACTGAAACTTGTCCCTCTTTGCCAAGTCTATAGAATGATCAATTACGCTAATTACGCTGGGCTCTATATTAAGGAAAGTTGGTTGCCTACATTTGAATTAGTATTTGTCAGCGCCGACTTTCGGTGCCACCCCATCACTTTGTTTATAAATTTTTGGAATTAAATTTTATCCATTATCTATTATGAAAACTACAGATACTTTTGCGGAACAGGACAATGTATTGTCAAAACGATTGAAGAAGATATTAGAAACTAGATTTGAAGATGACGAGGTGAGTAGGTTTGATTTACTTATATCTACATTTAATATAATCGAATTGAAATGGTAGGACACACTGGAAGCCCTTAAACAATTATCCTTATTCTATACTGAAAACACGCTGCAAGCTAGAAGAAATTTACGCAGCCAAATTGAAAAGCAAAGCCTGGAAATTAATGAAAATTTCTTAGCTGCATTTCGAGAAGTAAAAGAATCATTTGATGATGTGTACAATAATATAGCAGATATGAATAAATCTTTGCAAGATATGACCATAAGATTACAAAATGCAAAAGCACAAACGAAACATCTTTTAGAACAAACAACAGCATTGGAAAATAATAAGTAATAATAAGAAATTAGTGTGGATTTTCTTATAATAACATATTTTAGAGTGAAGAATGAGATGCAAACTGAGGTAGTAACAGCATTTTTAGATACTTTTCAGTTAGATCCAGATGAAATAAATGCCTTGCATGGGAGTAAACTTCGGAAAGACACACCGATTACAAATGACATATTTATTGCTCTGGATAAAGTACAGAAAATTAGCAACAACTGCAAACTCCTAATGCAATATGGACATCAAACATTAGGATTAGATATAATGGAGCAAATGACCTTACATCAGGTAATATGTGTTTTTACATTTTTGTCAAAAAATATTGTGGTTATTGTTTATTATAAAAGGTATTATGCCCTTGCATTTTTTTCTGAACCAAGGAAGAATTACTGTATTGTAGAAGAAAGGTCGTTCAGGTACCAGTTACCTCTTCTCACTACCACCTATAGATCTATTCTGAATACGCTACTCCTTCAATACACCAGGTTTTGGTCCAATGGAATGTACATATGTGTGTAATTTCCTTTGGTATTTGTGTGTCCTGGAATCTACATCATGGATACCCTGTTTCTGAGTGTCACATTTATCAAAATTTCCAAAACAATTTAGATATAGATATGAGTGGCTGTAACTTTCAGAATGGCTTGGCTATCAGTAAATATGTCAATGTTCCTGAGTCCCTTATCTAGATTCCATCAACTGGAAAATCAAATCCACTCTTAATAAATCTGTAATTACTTGATTCAGAAAGACTAACATTGCATGCAAAACTGTACATATGACAGTCAAACACTTCTCAGCACTTGTCCAAAAATCTGAAAAAAAAGGATTTTTAAAACTATTATTATAGTTCCAGTATCAACATTTTCTAGCATATAACCGACCATCCTTCCATTCTCCACTTGCTGAGCAATCCCATTAAATGAGCTACACCACACTATATTACAATATAGAAATACATACCCGATTGCAACGCTGTTTTGCTTGTTTGAATTCCACTCACTCTCCACCTTATTCTTAAAACTTAAAACCAGTATTGTACATTTTACTGAACAATTTCCAGTATTTATTTCATAAATCTTACAGCAATATATAAAGCATTATTTCAGGAAGGAGCCCTAGAACGGTTATATAAGTGGACACAAAGTCACTGTAGAAATGTTGATAACATCGATTTTACTGATATTTTAACTCAAGCTATGGCTAGACTACAAGAAAGGCCAATATTATTTAAGTATATTCAACTGGTTTGTAAATTAATTCAAATTAATTTCTGTAAATTTTAGCTATGTCATCGACGAGTACTGCATATCACGAAGGGCTGTACTTGTTGGCGACTTTATTGATGCATTAACTCGTGGAGGACCTTCAGGCAATCCGTCTCCTATTGAACTCAGAGCTCATGACCCTCAAATTTATGTAACTGACATGTTAGCCTGGCTAAATAAGGCTATTCCAGTAGAAAAACAAAAATTATTGCTTCTGGTGAAACTATGTGAGAGAAATGGTAAGCATACTAGTTAACTTGAGTTTAAATTGAAGGAAAATCCAGTATTTAGTGATAATGTAATAAATGACGGGTATTTCTTATCTAGGTAAACACTACTTAAAATTTTAAATGGTATAACAGTGTGGTTCACAGCTATGGATGGTTTGAATGGAATTTGTGGCACAAATCAAGCTTTTTTAAAAATAGTCACAAGATAGTAAAGTATACTGATTGAATTTATATTTTAGATTTAGCGCAAAGAATTGAGGATGCCTTATGTAGTATATGTGAAGGCATTTGTCACCCACTGAAAATTAGAGTTGAAAAAATTATCATTGCATCCGCTGATACTACGGTTTTGTATGCTGTAACAAATTTATTGAGATACTACCGAAAGTCCATTGGAAAGGTAAGCGTTTTAAAATGTTGCTAACCGAAAATAGTGCATTATAATTAATTTATTGCTTGTAATCTGTGTTGCGAAATACTTAACATATTAGTGATTACTTTAATATTTTGCAGGTAAGCAAAGATGGTGCTCTTGGAATAACATTAATGGAACTGCAAGAGAAAAGCGAATATGCTTTTTTTAAAGCATTAGAATCGCAAGTGTCCAATATGTTGGTTCGAGTAGAGGCTCCACCCAAAGATCTAACACCGACATCCTCAATAAACAGTTTACTTTCAATTCTTAGGGATATGTTATCTACAGCCAGTATGAGTGAAGGTCGCGAGTCTGATATGGTGAAGGCAAGGAAATGTTAATAATGTAAAAAATATATAATAAATATTTGATTGGTTTGCTACCACATTTTTAGATTGCTCAATGCATAGTTGAACCATTACTCAGAGCAGTAAATGAGCAAGCATCAAGGTTACCAACGACGGATATGGCCGTTTATACATTGAATTGCATGTATTCAATGTACACATGTTTATCTCTTTATCAGTATATGGAAGACCGATTAGAGAGGCTTCAAGCACAATCTGAGGCTCAACTTGATACTTTAACATCGCAACAAGCCAGTTCATTGGTTGCTAATTTGAATTTAGGTCCAATTTATACAATTTTGCAAGATTCCAGTCACGCCGCACTGTCTACGATTCCAGGAATGGAACCATCGAATTTGAAGAATTTTTTGGTAATTATTCTAATATCTTTTAATGCCGCTTCTTATTTGGATGTTCTTAGGTGAGGCTCAACAATTTGGGTTCATCGCCTGACTCTCTGTTATTACCACAAATAACTTTGCTTCTATCGTCGCAGCACAAAAAAGCATTACAGAAAAGATCCTTTGATGTATTGTTAGCTACATATAAGCAATTATATGAAGCAGTTCATAATCCAGCAAACTTGTATGAAAATCCAAGTAGTATATTATATAAAACACCGGATGAGCTAACTAAACATGTATCAAAATAAATTTCCTATGAGCTGATTGTTATATTTTGAGAATTACTATTAACATACATATTTTTTGTTTTATTAATTTAAGATGATTGTAATGATTATGTTGTTATAAAGTGAAATAAATATTTTTGTAATTATGCGTATTTTTTATTAAACGAGATATCTACAGTACATAAGAAAAAGAAAAACAAATTTAACTCCAAATAGAATTTTTTGTAGGATAGCCCACGAAGTTATTGGACCGGCTTTTTACTATGAACGGGATGTGGATTTATATCTACATCTAATCTAATCCAGAAACTAAAGAGCTACTCAAGACAATTAAAATTATGTAGTTTCGACGATCTAAAACCTCCGCAACATAACGTCCAAAGATGCCACCAAAACACAAAAAATGTCCATAGTAGGCGCGCTCATGGTGTATAGCACGCCTTCAAGGATTAGTGGCCACCAGCTTCGATCACCTGACTTCGGTTTTAAACTGAAAAGCTCATTAACCAAGCTTGGCATGGAAGTTCTTATTTCACAGTGCCTGCTTCTCTTTTGATCTTTACGTGCACAACACCCTATGGAATGCGCTGCATCAAACCCCATGCCATCTAGTGGCTAAATGTCGGAAACACTACATCCCGGGGTATTACCGAACGGTAGAGATCTCACAGCAGATACTTACCTACCTCGTACAATTCGTGGATTGCAAATCCCAGTAGATGTCTCGATCGACTAGCAGATAATAAGATAAAAACTCTGTGTACAAAAATGGAATTATTCAGCTGTGTAAATTGTTTAAACTTAATGAATAATTTGTCGGGCTACATGTATTACTTTTTATAGCTCGGTGCAGTCTAAAAACTTCAAAGCTCGATCGTAATACGAACTATTCTGTTTATTTGTACATAAAACACAATACGAGTGGTTCTAAGATTTCCTGTTTTATGAATATCGCCCGCAACCTAATATTTAATTGTAAGAAAGATGCAGTCATAAATAGTACCGTCCACAAAAAATTGCCTTTTCCATCTACCCGTCATAAATCCACACACGTTAAGCAATAAAACTTTGAAGACTAGCATAAATTTATACCCGTTAGGATGTGTAACATCCTGTGTTGAGAACTACGATTTTTTGAACCACATAGCGTGTACCCTTACAAATATATGTATACGAAAACTGCTTTCCGCCTAGACTCCGGTTCATCTTTACCATAAATTATCCAGTAAATTCCACGGAGGAAATTTGGCATAACTTGAGGTCGGAGTTGATCAGAACAATTTTTAGTGCTAGGACTTCCCATTTCAATAGCTAGGATGGTGCTGGTTTGTACAATTCTAGTGGAGGCCCTAAATCATAATTCCTGATCTGTTAGAATTTCGTTGTTCGAGAATGGTGGTTGCTTTGGTTTTGAAGGCAAACAAAGTAGGGCAATTTTAAGATGGAGTTTGGATAGGTACTTAACCTATTGCTTCTAGGACATGTCGTTGAATGCTATATTGAAGACCCCATCCGTTCTCGAGGAGTTTCCTTTGGTGATGCTTATGGAGCAGTGGATTAAGCAGTTTCACTTTCGATGGGCATCTTCAGGAAGCTCGTGATGCTTTTGGATAACCGTTCTTCTCATGTTTATTATATATCTATGGCTATTATAATATCGGCCGCATAAGAGAGATCGTTACTAATCCAGATTAATACTTCTCACAGGCTGTTTCTGATAGGCAGGCCAAAGGCTCTAGTCTGTTGTATAACCTTCAAACTAGTATGGAAGTGTGTGCAAAACCTAACGCCATTCTTGTCTGTAATGCTTGTAGTTGTAGTAGTACAAGAAGATAAATGTGTTGCCTAAGCAACTAATCCATTTTGATTCGTTCGCTGTTTATGAATGAATTCATACTGTGAATTCATATAAAACACGAGCTTCATTCTATCATTATTTGACAGTTAAAATAATACGTGATATTTCATCTGGAACCAATTTTAAAAAGAAAACTGATGTATCAGGAATTCTGGATCAAGTTACGATATTAGAGTTAAAATAAAAAAGGAAGAAGATCCGGTTGTCTATTTCTTTCTGATCAACAACGCTACAGTATTAAAACCACCTGTCGTTTTCCTTTTTGGTAAACTCCACTTTTTCTGTGGCTGCTTGCGGACCAATAACAGCGTTCAGTCGTGTTGCGCCGGTATAACAGTAAGCATCAGTATGTGATATTGTAATTTTAACCATATATATCTAATAGAAATTGTAATTATTTGTTACAATAATCCGATCCATTTACAATTTTTATAAACTTATCTACCGTATGTGCAATTATTCTGAAATGTATGTGGTGATGTGAATCTGTTGGCATTTCTAATTATGTGATGTAAACTTTCCGTCTTCAAGATGGCTGACTCTTATTACCAGGTGAGTAGTAATTGTGTGTATGTTTACCTGCTTTTCTCTTAAGTTTTGTAAAGTCGTATACACCTAAAGCTGTTTGCGTGAAGTGTATTCACGATTCAAATATAAGTTTGCGATTATATTTCTTTGGCGTAAATGAAAAGCCACTGCTTTCTAGGTTAGGTGCTTGGTTAATTATTTATGTTTATTTGAAGTTCGTCCCTGTTTAGACGTGCTAAATAACCTTAAGAAGACACATATGACACATAAAACTATCCGCAGACTGTTAGTTTTCGAGGCCAGATCCAATGTTACAGAATATTTTAGGTTTATTCAAGGTTAATCTATTTATTTCCGCGGGATATGCCTTGCTTGGAATTTAGGAAGTTTAATTAGGTATGTTATAGCAATCATATCTCCATACATTAGCATGATTTTGTTGATACAGTAATTTTTAAACACTTCTACAGGTGCTAGCTATGGAATGGTACTTTAAAAGATTTATTTGCAATTTGTATGTACATATTAAGAAATCAGCTCATTAAGTATGTTTATTTAAGGTATCAGATAAGATATGTATACCCTGTTTGTGTAGGTACATGAAATAATATAGGTCTTTTAAATCGGAAATACGAATTAGGCACTGTTTTTATATATTACATTTAATAAAAATTATATTAACAGATTTTACTAAAATAAATGAGTATTTATATAGTATTAGCTTAAATCCAAGTTGTGCAACTGATGCAATGTTGGTGACAATATACTAAATCTTGATCTCGCTGAAAAACCAGTTTCAGGTGACTTTCTTACTGAACATGAAGTCTCGTACGTATGTATTACATTAAGTATACAAGAAATATTTTACCATAAACTGCATTGAGGAATATATAATTAAGAAATACTATGTGGACGTAATGACATGTTCTTTAATTCTTTAATCTATGGTCTGATCATACTGGCGTGCTATATAAAGCGATGTTACCAGTACTCTTTTCAAGTTATATCTAAAAACTTCAGATGAAATTGTAACCGTTGCTGATAAGTGTAATTGACGAAGTTTTGAGATCAATACAAATAGATATGCTACAAAATCCAACAGCACAATTTTTGGTCCAAGATATTGTAACGGTGGCATACACTTATGGTTTGTTTTCAACGCTTTCAGATTCATTTGATACTATCTTCTTAGAAATACTTAACGCGTTTATAAAACATTTGTTCTTGTTCCTGAGTTTGATCATCTTTAGGTTGATTTACATTAAGATAATTGCTCTCCATTAACGTTGTCAACAATCATCTAATAAAGTTCTAATTGTATCAGTTCTAGCATTAATTTCTACTACGTGTTTATTGCGTACATCATTGCGTTACATCATTTAATCATTTTCGATAGCTAATCACCTGTACTCCTTCTGTTTCTGGTTTCTTGATAGATTGCTATCAAGGACGGTCTTTTAACATCCCTAACACTGCAGGTCGCAGGGAGTGTCCCTACCTTGATTTCGTTTTACTCAAATAGGTTAGTTTTCTTTATCAGGTTTAGGACCCTATAAGATAAATCTTTCTCCAACGGTAATTCTAATGCGCTTTGCATACTAACTCTTCGTTGACTTAATGCTGTGCATTCGAAGAGAATGTGGGAGGCTGTTTCTTCCTCTTCATTACAAAGTCTACATAAGGGTTCATCTTTGTGTGTAGATCCCCATCTTCTGTAAGTAACCTCTTAGACAGTCATGTCCTGCTAGTAGATACGTTATCCTGTTTAATGCAAGTAAGTTAAGCGTTGTGACGGTCGTTCCATCATTCGTTTGCTATGCCTTTGTCCAGGTACATGTTTCCAATTTAATTGGTGTTGTTTTTCAGTCCACTCATTAATTGTACCACCTACTGCATTCTTTGTAATGCCTAGAACTGGCTTCGGTCCACTAATTTTTATTTGGGAGCGTTTCTTTGCTAGCTGGTCTGCAATTTTGTTGCCTGCTATACTCCTATTTCCTGGCATCCACACCAACTTCACCTTGTTGTGTTTATTGAGAACAAGTTTTGCAGACACTCCCATACTAGTTTGGAGGCGATATGATACGATGCTAGAACCTTTAAGGCTGCCTGACTCTCAGGGAGAATGGAAATCGTTCCCTTCGCGGTTGACGACGCAGACTCTCCAACACACAGCTTGGTATTATAGCATATATTTCTGTTTGAAATACCGCGGTGTATCTCCTAAGTGGTTCACATATTTTATAACCCTGGTTTTTCTCATAGACACCAACGCCGAAATTAGTAGCTGCTTTTGACCCATCTGTGTACCAGTTTTGAGTTCTCGGTTTTCTCCCTTCACCAGTTGTCCACTCATCCTATTTCAAGAAAATTTGTAGGGTTTGTCGTAGGAGATTCTGGTGGTCGCTATGTCACTGCCCATCTCACAGATTGAGTTTCTGAGTGCTGTTTCCATATTGGTGTGCCTCGATCCATGGTGGGTTCTTCAGTTGTTAGTATTTCCCACTCTTCTCTCCCACATGATAAAAATATCAAAAGGAGGTTTGGCATGGTTTCCATAGAATTTTCTAGGATGCTTTTAATAGCTCCGATTAGGTACATATTGGCATGGCAGTCGCTGAATTTTCGACAGATTAGTTGTCGCATAACTTATGGGTTTTGCTACCGTAATATACAACCAGTAGATCATATGCGGTTTGGCTTCCCATGTCTTTCCAACGGTTCTACGTTTTCTTTTCTAGACACTTACTTCAATTGTACATTCGTAAATCCATGATATTTTTTTTATGGAATGCTACTGATAATACAACTGATAAGCAGTGTTTTTGATAAACTTCACACTGTTGTCAAACTTCGAAATTATCAAATTCAACACGAGAATTTATTTTATGAAAAATAAACTATACCATATTGCATGCTATGTTAGCATCTCATTTTGCAAAAAACCGTGAATCTCCGATTACATATACTGTTTAGAGCATTTACATGAATGAGGTTAATTTGTACGTGCATTATGTGTAAGATAACTTCCCATTTAGACGTTATGTTGCAAGATTTTAACTATCATGCATTAAAATGATGGCTATGAATCAATTTCAGCAAATCAGTTATTCATTGAATGTAAACGTATGTAAGTGCTGACGACAAGGCTCGATTATTTGTGTATTTAATTGATCAATTTATCTTTACTGTAGTCTTTTATTTATCTTAAACCTCACAACGCTGGGAATATTATTTCAACAATTTGTTTTTATAATATTCTCTACATACGTAGGTTATTTAACTGTCTTTGTTTTATTTATTGTATTCTGGGAGTTTGTTATATCGAGAACCAACCATTAACTTCACTGATCGCTGTAAATTTGTGAAGTAGGCTAAATTTCTTGCGAAATTAACTAATTTAAAGAAATATTTGCATATAAGACGCAATTAATTGTTATCTAATTTATAGCTTTTTGATACATAAATCATTCAGTAACATGTAGTTACTTATCTTATTACATATGTATATGTATCAGTTGCATCTACAGTATTTAGTATGTACTGTGTACTATAGCAACTATGTATATACAAACGTGTTTATTATCTTTTTGTGTTGTCATTACCTTGCTGTACTAATTAGAGTCAGTAATCTTGCAATTAAATCTTCATCTTGCAATACAGGTATAATTGAATTTTATTTTTATCAACATTGATTGTGTAGTGCTCGGATATTATTGTTTCAATGCTTGTAGCTATCAAATGGTATATTGACTATTACATTAACTTCCTAACAATTATATCAATAATCTAATGAATAGACTAGCAGAAAGTATTCTAAGATTTCATATTAATTAATCCTCGATCTTAGACAAATATTAAAGCAAACAAAGATGGCATTGCAATATTTTCAATTATTGCAATTCAACATCTAACCACTAGAACGAGGATGGAATTTAATTTTGAGCAGATAAAATAAATTTGGAAAATTCTGTTAAAATTTGATTTCACTAAAATTTGTGAATGTATATCAACTTATGAAAACATTTATTAAGCTAAAATTTGAGACTGACGATTTGATTTCATTTGATTAGTTACTGGGTATGAGTTAGGTCTTAACCCTCATCCCTTAACACCGTGATCTATAGCCTATTCTATTATTCCGTGCCAAATAAATTAATACAACATTGTAGCCTGTCTCCTTCTCCCCATTGCATAGTCTGCAAACAGCCTCATCCTTAGACGGCTGCCCCATCATCCGTTTGCTGTTGACCTGCCCTTCAACGGTGTTCCAATGCACCTAGTGTGTTTTTGTAATTTATTCAGCCACTGCAACACTTATTGCAGTCTTAGCTAGCTTGCAGTATTAGCCAGTTCTGATCCAGTGAATATTGTTGCGGATCTTTCCCCTAATATTGTATATCTTTTATGATTTTGGGTTTTACCATATATACTTGTTGTTTATTTTGACATGTCTGCGTACCAAATCTGCATTCGAATTCTAGGTTTCTGTTTTACTCACCACTCATCCCAATCTAGTACAACTTTGAAGGGTTTGTTGAGATTGAATTTCTTATTTGTTTACGAATTTCTTACGAAAGTTTGTTTATTTATTCAACTTTCAATTTGTAGATCTCACGATGTTCTTAAAAAATCATATCATTTACCGGTGACAAAATAAGTATGTATGTCGGGTGTGTATTTTCTGCTTGGGGTATTGTTGGCAAATAAAATACTCCAATTTGACAAATGAAATGAATATGTTGTGATGACGAAGATATATTCCAAAGTTTAACGTAAAACGTGCTCCGCACTCTAAACAAAACAGCGAATAGCTCTGCCAGTCTTTAGGATGAGGATTAATTATTTAACATTGCGGCGAGCGGTTTTATGGCTACAAGCTTATTTTTGTCTGGCACTTAGCAAATAGGATTACAACTGAAGAGAATGCTGCCTCTTCCTACATATGTATGTATGACTTTTTTATATTAAAGAATAACAAATTGTAATAACCAGGTTTATATGTACATATTTGTAAGCTTTGAATGAAACGTGAGATATTGACTTCTACTTTGAAACTTATTTATAGCTCGAGTTAAATCGTTTAATTTACGTGCCGATAATGTGTTTCAGCTATAGTAAAAACATTATTAGTAACTGTAACCTGAGAGGCGCCAACTTCGGTCGGAAATATGCTTACGTTTGAAAACAAATGTAAAAGTTTGCGAAACATTTGAACGATTATGGTCAAACAAATAACTATGTAATTAATGCAGAACACATACTTATATGTGCAGTCTAAAATTTTAGCATATTTTTAAGAGCGACGTAGATGTGGCTACTGTACAGACTAGAGGTGGGCAGTCCGACTCACTTTAGTGATCCGATTCATTAACTCCCGATCATCTAAATGATTCGATTCAATGAATCAATTGAATCATTTAATATCATGTATATTTAAATACTTATCGGTTGATTTAGGTGAACCGGTTCAATTGAATCAGCAGTAAGAGCCGGCTCTCTGAATCAAATCGTTCATGAACGACCCAGCTCCAGTACAGACGCAGATGTGGGTCTTGTGACAACCTAAACAATACCGTATTAGGTGTTTATATAGTAGCATGCGCATATTCGCATAAAGTCAAAAGAATATTACTACCAACAAAACCATGTAGAACGGAAAAGGTTCTTAAATTTCAGAGGCAATTGCAGATGCTGGCGGATGGTTGTATTTGTTTTGCTTTCTATTTATTTATTTGCATGCACCACCTTAGAAAATATCTATTTATTGCATTTAACTCAAATGCAACAATGCGGTATTAAAAAAAATGTTCAACATTAAACGATTTGTAAGTAAACTAAATGAGGAGACATTTTTAAGTGACGGATCAAATGAGAGTATGAACACTCTCTTTGCTAGCAAAAATCAATAGCCTGCCCAGGTGATGGTGTGGAGCGCATATGTGATCTCCATTTGCATCTTTCGTCAAATGTTTTTGGAAGCTGCTTTGACACCTTTCTTTCCATTTCTGGTCGTAGAATTTTCAGTATGATTCAGCCTCCAATTTACAGTTTACTTTGGCTCCACAATAACTTTCGAATTCAGCAAGCTAAGAATTTCTCACATTTTTTTTTCGTCGGAAGTAGAAGCAAATTCTGAAAACTGTACAAACATTTTTCTGTTGCTGCTGCATAGAGTTAATTAAATAATCACAGCAAGAAATAGAAATAAATATAAAGAAGCAGAAGGATGTTTTGTGAAAAGTGTTGTGTTTTCTACATAAAAGTATATAGGTATCCCTGTTAGATTTTGTTACAAGAAAAATTGACATACCTATCGACTATAGATCATGTAGATATCTGACTATTCAAATGTGGCTGAATTTCCGCATTGATTGGTTTCTACACTATAAAATGTTAATTACTGGTTAATTATATACGAAACTATTTAAAAGAAATATGTTTGTATATACCTATATAATACCAGATTTCTAAATTGCAGCGAGTAGTTAATTTATGTTATTTTGTACTACATACCATTTTCATTGGCTACATGTGTTTCATATTTCAACAAATGATTTATTGTGATCAAACAAATATGTATTGCTTTACGTTCAAAACATTTTTAGAATATGCTTATTGTTTATTCAATGTATAGGTTACAACATATGTATATGTTCTTTTTTTCATTAAAATGTCAGAGAGAAAGAAATGCATTTTTGAAGTCTTAATGGTTTGAAACACAATCTTGGTGGTCGCTGTGGTAAAACTACCGGTCTCTAGCTGTAGAAGAACCAGAGATGCGGGAGTGTTGGTAACGTCTGTGTGTGTAATATTCCCATCTGCGTTAATTAACACTTACAGCCTGGTTATAACATCTATTGTGGATTCAATTAAAATCTACTAAACGTTAAAAAGAGTGAAAATTTTATAGCCCTCCTAGTATTGTACAAAGTTCTTTCAAGTTTGTATTTGTACAACATGAGCATCTTGACCAGTTACGCTCAATTTAATCTGACTTGTGTTTATTTTACTTGCAACCTAATATTTACTGCGGGAGTTTGTTATTACTGCAATAGACTGAAAGTAAACAAGAGACATGGTTTGCTTATCAAGATAACAAAGAAAAATTACACTGCGTTTGTTCAGTGCTTTATTTTCTTAGTTTTGATTTATAACCATTATCGCCTATTCTAAATGGTGTGCTCAATATTCGTCGGCGGTTTTTGCAATCATCTCATACAAAATATCTATTGAATTAGAATATCATTTAATACATAAATTAAATCTCAGCCAACATAACAACAGGATTATCATCTGACGTAAAACATGGGACTGCAAATTGGACGTGTTTAATTTTTGATTTTTAATTCACACACAAAATGTTTACGGACTCATTTTTACAACATGCTGACGCTATAATAAAGATCCGTTGTCAATTGAACCATTTTGCGTGTAGACAATGGTTTTATATTTGCTTCATTATTTATGTTATGTCAAGTGAGTCACGCGAATGTAATCGCATTCGTCTTGAGACTTAAGCGTATTTAAGGTAATAGCCCAACTTCAGCAGTACTTATGCATACATTCGGAACTTTCCCCTTCATCCTTTTGGGTATATGCATACCTGGAAACCTTTTGTTTACAGCATGTTTAAGCTTTCTTCTAATTGTTTCGGCCTATACAGATACAATAGAAAAGTTACAGGTATTCGATAAAGATTCTATTTAAGCCTGTTATGAAGGAATTAGAATATTATTCAATCTCAATTTAGAAACCACGAGCTTTTCTTAATTTACTAGTTCCCAGACGGTATTATATGTAAATATGCACGAAGCAAAATGTGATGTAAATTTTACGTAACGGATTAATATAATCAAATTGCCGAACTTGCAATGAACTTGAGATTCCTTTTTTATTTTATTTTTGACAGGAATGCTGCACATACGTCTATTATTACTATCAAGCGAGGAATTGAAAGTACTACGAAACTATCTAATGGGGTGCAGTGGTACTCTGTATCCGACGCCAATATCTTAAAATATTTAGGGTAAGGTGGGGCACCTTCGGAAATCAAAATTAACAATTCAATATCTCGGTTGAAGTTAAGCCTTTTGGTATGAAAAGAATATCAGGCGAAGTAATGTTGTGTTGCGCATCTCCCTAAAGTTAATTCACTTACGAGTTGACTATAAGTAAAAAATTAAAATAAAAAATGGTGCATTTGGCCGGAACTGAAACTGCCCCACGGTGGGGTACCTTTGGACAGGCAGTGTGCCAATTTCGGACAAGTTAAAATTGCTTGAAAATATAACATTTTTGGAAAATTATTTGTCCAAAACACAACACTAAATGAATATATAGTATATGCTGACCCTCTAAAAATGGAATACTTTCTGCGCCATGCACTAAGTCTATATCCGAATCTGAATCGCTGAACCTATGCTCTTTGGTAACAGAGGTGTCTGACTCATAACTTGAGGCATCTATTTTTTCTCGTCTTTGCCGCTTAACATTTCTCTTGCTTACTTTTGTTTTTTTCTGAGAGTGCTTTATTTCGACTGTTTGCTTTTTATTTTCCGCTTTGTCTGTGAAATTTCTTTTTGCGCTTTTAAGTTTAATTTTTTTAATTTTCTGTAATTCGTCTATTTTATTTCTTTCTGGAGTGCTTGTGTTGATCCTTGATTTGCCATTTTCTCTTGGTTTTCTATTTCCCTGTCTAGGTCCTGCTTTTGGAAATGGTTTGATGTCGGAAGGCTTAATAATTACTTGCAAAATAATGTTTATCTTAGGCTTAGTGGCTTTGTCTATATCGGATAAGGTAGATTCAGTGTCATTCGTTAGCGTGTGTTAGCAATGGCAGTCTCTTCAACTTTTAATACAATTTCAGAGAGAATTGAATTTGCATTTAAAGAACAAGAAGGGCCAAGCGGATCCATCGCATATGTTGGTTTAAAATCATCGTCTGAGTAAAAAAGAGAATTCAAGGGAGATAAATATTCCGGTATTCTTAAAACTGCCATACAGTATTCTTTGGGTTGAATGTTAGCAAATATGGATCAGCAGTAAGCTTAGCCACGTTCGCTATTGTAATTATCTTTCCAGGATTTGAAGCAACAAAATCATTAAATGATATTTTACATTTTGTTTTGAATGGAGCATAAATAGCCCTATCTAACGGTTGCATCTTATGGGTGCAATGGGGAGGGAAAGCCGATTGTGGGGGCATATCCGGACAGTCCGAATCTACTTCACATATGTTGTCCGGATGTGCCCCATCCTACCCTACTCGTGATGCAGTCATGTAAACGAAGCTGTAAGTTTTCCAAAATTCCTAAAGCACATTCGTAAAAAAGAAGAACGGCGATGCTTATTTTTTTGCTGAAGGATGTTGTTTCCGTTTAGAATATTTTGTACACTCCATGCACTGATTATTCTGGTGCTTGGATTGTAATTTGTTTGCACATTGCTGTTCAGTATTTGAGAAATTTTCCTGAATACGCAATCTCTCATTAGCAACGAAATATTCAGATGTTTAGACCCGATATTGCTTATAAGAGAAGGCATAGAACTAGACATCTGCGTATTGAACAGGAATTTCATAGATTGCATCTATTTTTCTTATTCCTGACATTTTCACTTAATGAATAGCAACAGAGGCTGCTTTCTTGTATTGAAGAATTGAAATTATTATAATTTCGTATGTATGGCGGTGAAGATATCTATCTTTATCTTA
>ML218427.1:46363-77195 GCA_004785975.1 Popillia japonica
CGCGGATACCGTAATGTTTACATTTAATTGGACAACTACGTCTAACAGGTGGGAAACGTTTATTTTGCCATTCTGCCTTCATTTTGATATTAACTGTGAGGCATAGTAGATTGATGGGCTTACGACGTGTGGTCCACACTTAATGCGAAAGTGTTCGAACATGTCTGTATCCATGCATCTCTGTGTAGCCTGCGAGTTTGGGGAATGCAAGAAATACCTCTAAACGGACGCAAACAATTGAACATCCGTTCAGGTTATATCGGCCACCAATCCAGTTATACCTCTCTTCTTCTTCGTTTATGTGTCTTCTCTGTCTGACGCGTACCCGACTGTCTGGAGGGGTTTACGTAGCCGGCTTGATTTTCAGTCTTGAACGGGCTCGTGCTCCGGTAACTGAGTACTTTATAACAATCCGGACTTTGGTTATCTACATAAAAATTTACACGTTTTATCAAATTGACTCACGGTGTATAGGATATACGCGGACAGTTTCATCCTATGCGCGCATGTTTACACGTCGCAAGTAAAGTTCGGGAAATTAGTTTCGCTGTTGCAGTGTTTAGATCGCAAGTAAAGTTTGTTTTGGATTTTGTGATTTTTTCAAATTTCTGGATGCTGTGTTTTACCCATCACTTTTTTCATTGAATGTTGCTATGTGAATGTGGCCTTGGAATTTTTCCACGTAGTTTTTGATGGTACAGTCAATTTATTTGTCTTTTTTTTATTTTTTTATTATATTAAATGGTGAGACACAACTATAAATTTTTCGTTACCAACATTACTTTCCATATTTTTTATGATTAATTCGTTAATAATCGAAATTTATCTGATAGGGTTTAGTATTTTTATGAAGTCTTATCTGTGCTCTGATAATAGCAGTGTTTTCGTTATTTTAGCTATGGATTAGCGAAATTGAATACTCATGCTTTTTTACTTTATTTCGTAAAACATTTCAATTATAAATATTGATTGATATAGTGACTAATATACAGCAATAATGATATTGATGCATACTTGTCCAAATCCGTGGTGCTAATTTTATAATTGTTTTAATTAAGTACTGGATGAATTTTTATTAAGGAATTTTAAATTTGTATCATGTGCCTTACCTGGATTTTTTCTAATAAATTCGTATATATTATCAGTTTATATGCTTCTTGTATATAATTTATGACGCACAGGTCCAGTTACGAAATTTCAGGAGCATTGGAATACATAGAGCTAAGTTTTGAAAATTATTATGATGTTACAAGATGACTTATTTATTATATTTTTGATTTTATAGATATTTTGACTTTTTGATCTTCCAATTTTCTGTGGCGTGGGCAGCAACTGTTTACATCACATTGTAGATCTTTTGCATTGTGATACCTGTTACAGTAGAGAGTAAATTATAATAGTGATTTATTAATTAGGTACTTAGATTATTATTCTGTGGGCAACAATCCATAAGAAATAACACGTTTTACTTGGTAATTGCATTCAGTTGCTGTAAAAGAACTTTAATTTCATGGTATTGTTTCAGATTAATGAGCCCTTACATATCCTGACAAGGGTAATAGACGAGCCTTTACATATTGAAATTTCTATACTTTAATCCAGGTTTTTATTGTAAATAGTAAAGATAAACAATTACAATTAGTAGATGGAGTAAATACCTTGTTTTTATGCAATCATAATGTTATATGATGCTCATACTAGCTGATAAACTCTTTTGATAACTAAAACTATGCGATAATTCAATATTGCAATTTATCAAAACACGTAATCTAGGATAAATTTATCTGGTGGGAATAAGGTAAACTTAGTAATATTATGGTGACATAGAATAAAACGTTTGCAGAACGTAAAGCTCAGTCAGTTTGTCATAACAAAATCTTTACCTAATTAAACTTATTCTATGACCTCTTTGTGATCGCGGAAAATTTTGAATTTCTATAATTTTGTTGTTTGAATAAAAATTAGATTTTGATTAATTTTGTAAAATGCCAATCTTTGAGACGCCTACTCTCATAGGCTTCCACTGAAAGCTTCAGTAGGGTATTGGTACTGGAAGTAAATACCAATTATTCAACAAAACGTTTAGAAACGTTTTAAGTATCCGAACAATTCTTCTCCTTATATAGGTACCCAGAAGCATTGTTAGTTTTCTATTCTTTCTCTCTAAGGTCAATAGGTATGAAAGTTACAGCTTGCATAGGAATTTATTTTTCAAATTGTAGTTGCAACTGATGATGGCGATGGAGAATTTTGAACTTTCTGTCCTCAAAACCACAGCCCACAGTTGTCTACATATTAACGTTTTGTGATATTCTGGAGCTGCAGCCTTCATGTTGGTTTCGGTTTCAACGAATTCTAACATTAATTTGTGTTAATGATTTTGTGCCAATGTTGCAAGAATATAACAGGAATATGTACAGCTTAGGTTATAAAGTTTGCAATAGATAGCAGATTCTAGAATTTAATTTTAGGCCCATACCCAAAATTTTGAAATATCATGTTTTGGAAGAACAAGAAAATCTTCTTGACTTGCGATATTTTATTTATATCATTATTCATCATGTGTACGAAACAAATATCATCATTTTTATTTGATATAATGTTGAAGCTTCGAATGTTATGTCAGCCAAACATTTTGACCAGTTTTCCATATATTCTACAGAAATCTATTGCACGTTACATCTTCTTTTGCAGACCGTCTTTTTCATTTAAATCTAGAGTTTAGAGCATATTTTCGAAATATTTTTTCTACTTATTCGTCTCCACTTACACATTACTCATACCCTACTCTTCACATATACAATTAATGTTTTCAAAATGTGGCGGTTTAGTTTTAAATTTCTCTCTAAACGTTCTTCTATAATAAGCATTAACAGTTTACAGAGTTCTCTAGATTCTTTGTTCTTTTGCAGTCACAAATGTTTGACCTTATGGTTTCTAACATAAAAAACTTTGTGAAGTTAAATATGCGGAAATATTTTGTGACTTTCTAAGTCCGTCTCAGACTGCGGCAAAGATCATTGTATGTTTAAGCGAACTCCGCAGATATTTTCTCAGGTGGATCTGTGTCTTATGATAATACATGATAAATTTAAACAATCAAACCAGCAAAATAAAGCTGATGTAAAAAATTAAAATGTTTTTGAAGATATGCGCTATTTTGGTATTATTAGCTATTGCTTGGATGACAATAATAATGTTACATATGTTGGTTTAACTGTGCCTTGTAATAAAGCTCTCCAATGCGCTAGTTATTTTCGAACATAAAGAATCTTTCTAAAGTACACGTGTAAGACGATAGAGATAAATAATTTGAAAACTCCAACTTACTAGATTAATGCAATTAATTTCGTGCATAAAATTACTACTTTACACAACTTTCTTTACTTTTCATTGTCGGCGAAATGCAAATTTTCTTGGTGTATCATTATCGTAAGTTTATTAGTAGTTTTCTCTGTAAAAGGCAACGCTAGTAATAAATTCGCTTGATTCTCTGCTGTGTTTTCTTCGAAACAGTTTTATTGTATGCATCTACGTATTTAGAATAATAATAGTTCTTGGCGGAATATAATGGTACAGTACATATACTACTTGACTATACTAGGTTGTAGTACTAGAATAGAAACGCAACATTATTTGTTTACAATAAACTTTGGTTAGTCGTCGCATGAAAAGGAAATTATTTTGCATGACTCTGTTTATTTCACACGATAAACATAAAATGCTTATATAGTACATATTTCGCATTTCATACAATATGATAAAATATCGTTGTTATAGAATATAAGAAAATATGAAGTTTACAACGTCTTATGTAATTCTGTGCTATATTTATATTTATATTTAATAAATGCAGACTTAGTTTACAATGGTGAATATTGTATTCAATGTGATTCTGAATGAGTTTCTTACAATGAAAGGCACAGAAACTCGGTGGTTTACAGCCGCAACAATCTATTTCGAAAATAAGAATAATAGGAGAGATTACTATTTAATAATATTTCTGTTCTATTGTATTGCATGATATACACTAATAATCATTTACTGAGTTCTATAGTTGTTTCTCATAATTCCATCCTCTAATTCTCCTTACATCCCAAACTCATACTAATTACATAGCTAAATTTAGGTGTATACATTTACGTTTACATGCTATTTACATACCTTCCAAACAAATGTAATTATGCCGCGTAGATATTTCAAAATCTATTCATTCTAGACGTTATGTCTAACAATAAAGTCGATTTTAATTGTGATAATGAAGCAAAATTAGATGGTTTATGCGTACTTGACAATTACTAGTCATTAGCTAATTATGTATGTAATGATATTTATTATTTATGACATGAGTATACACAATTTACTTTAAATTAATTTACTTTTTTCAATATTCTTTACGCGTACACATGCTGGAATTCTATAGTATCCATATGGAAAGTAGATTTGCTTTGATTACTTAACTAACATGACGTCGATGAAAACCTAATGACATAATATACGTTTTGCATGCCATTAAATGCGAAATTTTCAGATGCCAACTTTCGTTCTTCAAAAAGAATAATTTGATTTAATTTCTCTAAAAATCGCTTCAAAGTAAATCCTTTATTTTCTAAGAAATATTTTTTCCATTTTAAACATCATATTTAATACCTAAGTTTAGAATGGAAAACCCGATATGTTAGCTTATTATGAAACCATAGCAGACAGAAATAAAACTACAACCCCCAACATGTTTCGCGAAACAAAAAAATTGAGCGTGGCTTAGAAATAAATAATTGTGATACTGTAATAAGAAATGGAAAGATACGTTATAAAATAGTAAACTATATCGCAAAAATACAAACAAAATTGGGCCGTCAGAAAAGCTCGTCCTAAGATTATGTGTAATTAAATATGAAGAGCCATCTTTTCAAAAAGAAGCCTATGCGTCTTTGGAGAATCAAAATTGAAAAGTTGCACATCGACGATTTTTACACAGAATCCTAACCTCGATCGTAACTATACTTCACCCACAGGACTTGTTGCTGATGAGTGGATAATGTATGTATATATTGCCATGTCGTTCTTAGAGTCCAGAAATAATACAGAACTCTTGGCATACATTAAGGAAGAAAAAATTGAAAACAAGACATTCTTGCAGCAATGCTTTCGGAATCCAAGATGATCAAAATGTATACAAAAACTGTTCGCTGAAGCGACTTCTGGGAATGGTGGGCTTGGGAAGAAGTTTTTGTTTGGCACCTGGTGATGATTGGCCCATTGATGACTCAATACAACTCGAAATACCAAGTGAGTGTACCAACGCTCAGACCAGCCGATTTAAAAAATAGAAACTCTTTCGCAGATACTTGTTTTAAAAGGAAACAAATTGCAGGAATAAAAGACGTATCACCTATCACCATTTTGAGCATTCTTCATCATTCATGTTTGCCAAGAATGAGTCAGTCTATGGACTGAATTCACTGGAAATTTCCTCGACATTTTCCTCCATATTTTAGTGATCTCCTTTTCTATTCATTTTGGTCAACACTAAATTTGTCCGCATTCAGATTAAATTAAGGTTTGTAACAAGCAAAATACGACAAGTATAGCCTTCTATATGTCAACGCAGTAAATCTTTCAATTTTTGAAAATTCATACACCACCAATTACAATTCCCAAAAACAATTTTTCATTTTTTTTGTAGTTTTTAATTTCGTATTAAATCAATAATTAATGCACGTAATTTATTTTTTTCGTTGGTTTGAATACTCGAAGGAACGACACGTTACAAACTGATTCATAGTGAATGTGGAAGTTATTGGTTTCTAATCGGTTTTATAGGTTAAATGACACGGTGTATGCTTTTGATTTAAATCTTGCATGTAGTGTAATTATAATAGCAACTAAAATAAATTGTTAACTTATGAAGCACATACCGAAGTTTTGGCAATTTATTTTCTAAGATATAACTACAAATTATTGTAAGATGTAATAATAATAAACTCAAATAAACTCATACAACAATATACATATGTGTAGGGTTTTTTTTTTAATATTACGTTATATGGTACATATGTATGTATGTGTTTACATGTTGACAGGTAATTTAATCAAATCTATCGAGTAGTTGTCGGTTCACTATCATATATCACCTCATGCGATAAACTGGTTCTGTAACTAGAATAGGCATATCCTAGCATTATACGTTCTTCATTTGTTAACAAAACTAATCAGAAAAGTGAAATTACACGGTGAAAGTCATTGTGTTCTGTATACTAAACGATCGTGAAATTTATGAGAGAGATCTTCAAATCCATTTCTGCAATTTATTTTTCTAAGAAATTTTATTACATAACAATGTGCTATTATCTAGTACTGTTCATTTGCTACCGAGATTAGAAAGTTGCAATGTAAATGTTGAAAATCTAATGCATGTGGTTGTATACGGTTAGATGGGAGCGATATACATGTTTGTCAAGATCTACTAAAGGTTATTCAGTTGTAGAAATTTGTTAATTAATTGTAGTCATTTTCTATCCCCAAATTATATTTAAATATTTTAAACAACATTTTCAACCAACCAAAGTTTCAATGCAGAACTACCACTACGGATTGTTTGCAATATTAAGTTGTTTTTAACGAAATACAGAAGATTTGTTGAAGGTTTTTATATTTATTTTATGTCCTAAATAACTTCTATGTATAGGATCTCGTAAGGATATAAACAGTATTTTTCAAGATGTATATATACATATGCTTGACATTATTTGCTATTATTTGAGGTTCATACACTTTCACTTAGTCAAATTTACAACTTCTCACGTTTTTTACATTCTGGTGTGAGGAACACGTTTTAAATGAACATTTAGACAAATAACGTTCTTCACAAGTAAAGTACCTCCTAAGAATACAAATACATGTTATAAACTTAACTAACAATTATATTAGACGAAGGTGAGAAAGGACAATAATGCGTTATAGAAGGCCAATATGTGATCATCATTCTCACAAACATTAATATCCAAATTGCCGCTAAATAAAATTAATATATTCCAACAATTTTAATGAGTAGCTATAGTTGGAAATGTTTTAGAGTTGAAATAATTTATTGCAGGATATAACTGGACTTAATTGTTGCGATAATCATCCATGTCCTTATTAGTTTGCTTTTAGGCAATTCTTATGGTGCTTTCAACTGTCCACTTTATTTCGAATAAAATTTTATTATGTGCGAATCAATTATATATTCTAATCCAATTCTGAATACAATAACGGGATGTTAACAGTAGCTTGTCTAAAATTAAAGGTTATCTAAACTGTTTTTGGTTGGTTTGCTTGTGTACATTATGTTATATAACTTTTCTAACGAAAAATTTTGTGTTTGTTTGAAGAGTGAAATTCCAGTCCAGAATTATTATATTAGCTGTTGTTGAATACTTGTTGGTTTTTTCCATTTCAGTACATAGTGTAGATCTGTACTCTTAAAATAATATTTATAGAGTACATTATTAAACGTGTTGAAGTATGTACATTATTTTATCGATAAAATACGTTCGTAGTTATTTTATTTTTGGCATCATTAATTATATTGAATTATCGCTCTTGGAGAACGTGTTCTTATTGTTTTATGTTTCTCATTTATTTGTGCTTGACACGCAATATTACAGCACCATATTTCGTAGCTTATGATAGATAAGTTTTCTTTGATAATTAAGACTAATAGCTTCCACTAAGAAACAGACATTAAAACGGGCAGTAAATAGTACTTTCCACTATAAACTAGTAGTTCTTCTTTAATTCATTTGTTTATTTAATCACAACTAGTGGAATATATGTATTTTTTAATTATGACCTAATATGATTTAGTAGTTAACAAATTTGGATAATATTATACCAAGGTGGTTTTCCATTGTATATTTTTGAAAGATACGAAACTTACTCGAAAATTGAAATTGAAATAGATATGTATATTTATCTTTTAAGGTAACTGTATTTTGTAGTTGTTTACAGAGTGTTTATTAAAAAGTACTTTGCGTTTTGTTAAACAATTTCTTTGTTTACATTTTCTAAGTAATTTTATATTCAATATTCAATGTTTTTGTAACAAGGCTGTGACTAATAGATTACATATCGATACTAACAATTTGTGTTGTGGTGGGTGCAGCTTGATTGATATAATTACATGTTTTAATAAATTGGAATTTCTGCAAAAATAATTTATTATTATTATAAGAAAGCTATTTTCATAGAAATCTATATGGGTTTTTTCCGTTTTTTTCACGTCTGGCATCATACAAAAATTCGCAAATACTCGAAGAAATCCTGATCTAGTAGTAGGCAGTGTGGTTGCTATATAGAACAACATGATGTTGAGGGAAGGTGGTTCTTTTATATAAAACATTGCCACGTTAACATAATTTTGCAGTAAATCTTTGTGTAGCAGTAACTATCACAGAACAACCAACAAAGATAATTAATTAATATATGGAGAATGTATATTGGAAATAGACTTTCCGGTCTTCCATTCCACTTCCTTAATTTCCTAAGAAAACAACGTTGGCTTTACCAGAACGGAGTAGTGGCCCAAACTGTCGCAAGCGTACTGATAGATCGTTCAATAACATGGCTGACTGATACAAATCTACGCTTGAATTTCGGGTAGGGTTTTCTATAGTTTTTTCTTGAGAATTAAACAAGAATTTCGAAAACCCAATAAAGTTGGAGGTGGTGTACCTACATATATTAAAAAGGATGTGGCATGGTATAAATTGCTACACAATAAATTTATCAGCAAAACTTTGATAGGAAGATATGCTGTTAGAAGTAATGCTCTTATGTTTTCATTAATTAATGTATTTAGATACTTAATTCTAAGAAAATTTATGGAAAATTTTTCGTAGGAGGAAAAACGTTATATTCTTTCCAAACTATTGGTTTTTCCCCACACCCTAGCGGCTGTACAATTCTAGTACTGTTTCGTTTTAATTTTCTCGAAAGATTTGGTTGCCAGAATATCTTCAAGGACAAGTACTCAAATGGCCGGGTAGATTATAAATCTTAATGCCGATTTTTTCAAGGAAATTTGATTATATTTTATACGTCCATTACTACACAGAACGTTGAGAAAATTTACACATTTTGTTGAGTGATAGAAGGTATAAACTAAAAAAAAAAGTCAAATGTTTTATCAATAGGTACATAAATTGTATCTAGAAGTAACACAGGGTGATACAGTTTCTTTATTACTTTACATTTATATTCATTTATCGTTCATTTATTACTTTTTGCAAGTATATTAACAAGTAAAAATTAAAAACAGAAATATTATATTATTGTATATGTATGTATTTAAGCCCAAACTGCTTACGTAACGTAGTAACCCTAATATTCTTCTAAACTGAATTTATATTTACCACAGTTCTAGGGTTATATGTAAGTACTGCTTGAATTTCAACTTCCATACGATCTCTCTTCGCTTTCGAATTAATGGCGGCATTGTTAAACTACGAACGGCTTTTTCAGAAGAGTTCATTACTTTTTCCATACAAAGTTTCCGTATGAAAATCCTATTCCGAGAGATGGATGACGAACCTATACAGAAGCCGTTTATTTCCGATACTACGTGTGATTGTGTACCCTCGAACGAATGAGTCAGCTAATTATGAAATCGATTCACTTGAAGTAAACGTGCCACCATTCGTATGTTTATGTGATTGATTACTATCAATGACATTTAATCGATGGACACATGACGTCAATACGTTATGGCGTGTAAACTTAAACTAACTTATTGTAAACAAACATTTAAGATCCTCACCTTGAATAAAATGTCCGAAACGGGGGAAAAATTGGTCTGCTGTAAGTTAGTAAAACCATACGTATTGCCTATGCAACAATGTACTTTATGATGCAACAACATCTAAAAAATATCTGATTACATATCCCTAGTAGTATGTGGGCTTTCTATATCTGTGGCCTGGTGATACTAATACAATAAACAATACAGTTATTATATTGTCAGTCAAAATAGTCATCAGAGGGATCATTATGCAATTATATATCATTTCATAACCATAATAAGTTGTTGCGCTCCTACGATTAAGGATTGTAGTCTCGAACCCGCATACAGGAAATTGTTCCCAGAATAATTTAAGGTAATTTTAGGTATTTATTACGTGTGTATATTTAAAATATAATAGAGGATGATGAGGAATGTATGGGGAACTTTTCAGTTTATAATCCTTGTCATTTTGTTTTGCATTACTACTTTATTAGTGATAAATGATATGCATTTGTGACGGATATGAAGCTATTTCTTTGTTTATGTTGAGATATGCAAGTACATTTTTTATTTTTGTCGGCAAATATAAAATACTTCAACTTTATTGACACTAACATGCATGTTTCCAATATTTACCTTATTCTGTTCATTATATGAATGTAGCACTCCTTCTTATTATTAATATAGAAAGTATGTTCACTTTTTGTATTTTTTATTCTTCTTATGGAATGTATAATTCTAAAAGCATGTTAGACACGCCCCAATTATTCCATATTACAACTGGTGCAAGATGTGTAGAAAGAAAGAGCGTGCCGAAGGAATGTCTTGCAAAGCAAACATATGTAACCCCCGCTCCACCACCGCTCATAGTAATTCGGTCGCGAGGTATAATTTCATAAATTATGGGATATTGAAGATAACATGAAAATAAAAGATATCAAAGTCCTAGAAATACTTGCTATAATTTGCTTGTGACATACAAAACCCAAAATAAAAGCAATTCTAACAATATCACAGTAATAATAACTTCAATTTTCGGTATCTGCGGCTCTTTGCGGATTCTTCTATCCAATTTTTCCCGCGGCAGTTCAATTGGGTTAATGCATAGACTTTGCGTGTGTCTTGGATCATTACTATGCATAAATACGTAATTATGACTTGATACGCAAGCTGTTTTCTTAGAATATTTGGAGGTAGGTTTCTTTTGTGATAGTCCTTTTAAGTTTTCCTAGATCTGCTGTCGCGGCACAACAAAAAATCCCAAACAACTACGGAAGCTCGGCCTTCCTTAATAGTTGGAAGAACATATCGAGTAGCATTTCATCGGTCTTTCAACGTCGAACAAAACTTGTGTTCTTTGTCGAAATATGTATATCGAATTTGGGTTTGTCTGTCCACAATAAAAAATAAATAAATACTGTAAAAAGGATGGTATCTTTAATTAATAATCTAATTTCCCATTTCTTTTTGTTTGCTAATGAATTCCTTCAAGTAATCATTATGCTTACGTCATCTGATTGGTCCTCAAAGATAGATGCAATGGTATATTATATCTTTTATATACACACACCACAAGTTGTTACGTGGAATGGTGGAATTTTCGATGAATGATGGGCAATCTGGAAATAAGCGAAAAGGAACTGCAACATTTCTATATTTAGGAAAGTAGTGACAATTTTAACGTTTTTTTTTTACAATTATTTTGCGAATTACTGGTTGCATAAAATTTATAGTCTAAAATTTTTAAATGATAGAGTAATGTAAAACAACTCTCAAAAGCTTAGTTTTAATTTCATACAAAATATTCCTGTTACACACAGAGTAATTTATAGGCAGTACAAATACATTGAAGCAAAAAGTGGAACTGGAAACTGCATACTTCGTTACTGATAAGTGAAAAATGTCATCATTTTTTTGGTTGTAAGCAACACTATTATACAAGAGACATTTGAAAATTGAATTTTCTGTTTTTCGTGTGAGAAAATTTAAGAGATCCAATAGAATCCTGTTTCAAATGGGCCAATATAGACAATTTAATTAATTCACACACAAGATCACTACGCTCCAATCTTTCGACGACAAAGCACAGAAAATGAGGTGTATTAAAAGTATGATACCTATCCAAAAATAATAGGATTTGACTTTAAGAATACAAATAATGCGGTTTATGGTTTCTTTACATAACTTAAGATTATTACAAAATATGAAAAATCCCACGACATACTTTATGCGTGTGAAAGATCTCTTACGTATTTAAAACTGGATTCTGAAAACAAGATTATTGTACAACAAAATAAAACTTACCCAATCCGGTCTAATTGTTTAGTTGTACATATACATATTATCGCATCTACACACATTTCACTTTGCGTTGCAGAATAAAATCTTTCTCCCCCCACTGGAATATTTAAGAAGAATTACTAGTGTTATGTGAGAGTCTTTTCAAATCTGATAAATTAGTCAATTAAAGCTATGTATGTATAATACAATCGTTTAAGTGTTAACTTTACTTAGATTAATTTTAGGTTGACATACATTTGTATATGTATTAGGAAATTTGTGGTGAGGCTTTTGTGAAACATACAAGAATATTATTTTCCTGATAGTTTTTCCACTTTTTTAGGTCAATTATAACACTCCAATTCGAACAAAGATCGAATTTGATCTTTGTTCGCTTGTTATTTGATAAAATAAGTTAAAACTCTCATAAAAATACATATACTAAATATACAAGAATATAAAAAAAGATTCAGTGCAGATCGATCTGTTAAGGCAGCAAAACGTGTGCAAGGCAATATCTGACTACATAATCTTATAATTATTGAATATAGTTTTACTTTTACTGAGTTTATGCTTTCCCTAAATGCGTATTGAATACGTATTACGACTATAATTCGGTTCTAAGTCCTGTAGCATAAACACCTCTCGATGCGCATTATAGCACGAAATGCGAATTGACGAAATCCTGGTTTCAAGGGTGGTTTAAGAATAGCGGTTTGGTTGTATAAACGTTTAATTCGAATTGAAAGTGTATTAAAGCAGGTTACCAACACAGTGTAAACGAACGACATATCACATGTGAAAAATAGGTTATGTTGTATTGGCATATTACATATCTGACAACTGTATGCGCACAGTGCAATATGTGTACGAAATACAACAACATTACAATGATTATGGTTACATCATAGAATTTGTGTTACAAACTGAAACGATTGGCAATAACCCTTGTAAACCCCGGCAAATTCGAAATATTTGGATGCGTATCATTTATATTGCGCATTACGAGAAAAGCATAAACAGATTAAGTTTTCGATCCGTACTTATTAATTCGCATTTTCTAATGCGCACTCAGAAAGCATAAACGTAGTATTTGTTTCATTTTATATTATGCCGACTCGATGTTTATTTAAAAAAAAATAATATTCTGATACCATCAGCTTTTCTAAGTATAGTATCACCTATTTATCTATTATGCTTGTATAATTTCGGAAGGGATATAAATGCCGCGTATTGTACCTAAAACAATGGTAATTTGTTTTTTGGAAATATTTATTTACCTTTTATTGCTTTTTTGTAAGTTTGAAATGCTTTTTATATTAAAGAACTGACGGCTGTGGAATGCAAGTTTATTGTTATCGCAGGTAATCGGTTTTGAAATACTAGGATTTCCTAAGGGCAGTCACCTATGCCGCACTTGGATTATTACCACTTCTACATGTTGGGCCTTATATGGCTGCTGTAATACTAGTATAGGACAAATACCTTATCAAGTTACAAAGAGGGATACCTGCCACATTTTAGTTCTAAAAAGGAAAAGTTATACACGTGAAATCTTTGGAAGCATTGGGACTTGTTTTGTATTGTTAGAATATTAATAACTATGATTATAAAAAGTTTTTTGAAGTTGTATGGAACCCTTTCATGCCTCGTAGGTATTCTCTTTGTGTTCATAATATTTTCAGCACTTAAATTATGGTAGCATCATATCAAAACAAAATGAAGCTGTTCATTCAGCACGTAAAATGCATGAGATATTAGGGGTTGTTATAATTTTTAATTAACAAACAAAGTGACAAAACTTATTTATTTTTATTTCTATTTATTTCGAAGTTTTTGGTGTGAATCTCGGCTATACGAAACTTTGTAAAATATAATTAAAATGCGGAATCAATATACATATGTACATATTAATATGGTGGAAACTTGTATTTCCAGGGAATATCCTGGCAGAATTATATGGAATTATATACATACATCTATCATGGTTAGCGAGGTTTCTACTTTGCAAGTTAAATGCGATTTATTCCAACGTAATTAACGAAGCCTGGTGTACATTTTTAGATATGCTTTCGCAGAGTGAAGATGTAGTGAATATAATTGCTAGAGTGCCTCCCGCTCAACGTTAGTTTATACCGTCGGGGATGAAAATTTTGTTGCCTCGTAAATTTATGGACTTAATAAGTTTTCCGTGTTGCGACTTAATGAAAACAGGTGGCGGTGACGGCGCTACACCCGCAAAACTTTTCGTATTCGGATTGTTTTGAGTTGATTTTACGAGCGTTCTAAATATTGAACTCTGGTTTTATTTTACGTCAGTCCTGTAGTCCTATCCTCGCTCAATTGTATAAAGTACTAGCGGAGATGCGACAAGAGTGAAGTTGACTATTTTGTTTCTTATAAGTACTAAGAAATTATAAAAATATATTTTTTTATTCCAAATGCTTTTATAATTCTCGCATTGAATTTAGTAGATTTTGAAAATAATTACATCCAAACATTTGGCAAATGCTCAAATGAAAATTGTATAACTGTTATAGTTAAGTCACTATATCATTCTCTTTGTTCTAATCCGGTCTCTCATTATATCATCAATGCCGTTTTGTTGAACTAATGAATCAGTTATAAATACCTAGAAGTGTTTACTTGCGTCAAATTATGTCTGTTTTAAATCAAGACAACGAATACTTTAAATATCGCGTATAAAACTAGAGGATTCTAGATTGAACTGTTTACCTGATAACAATTTTTATGTGAGTTTAATACACTCAATATCAATTATAAAAAAATATGTTATCATATATAACATATGCAATGATGTTTTAATTACGTTAACTACATATAAGAAATGTTAAGGATAAATCGTCTGTTTCAACTTTAGAATGCAGAGCAGCACTTGGTCTTGGGGCATATTTTGCAAAAAGACTAATTTTCATGTTGAATTCAACACCATTTTGTTAGTTAAAGTCCCTCATAATCGATTTTATTTACCGGCCACGGCCATCTGAAGTACCACCTCAAGATAATAGAAAAAGTGGGTAACGAGAAATGCCAGAAAAATAGCAGAACAATATTATGTATGGGACTGGTGGCCCGAGAAAGTTATCACATCCTTAAGCAGGAGCATCTGGAACCGGCAGATGTTAGAGCCCCCAAGCAGATACCGGGCTTCTTCAGATGCTTAAAAATCAACTTGCATCTAAACAGGTCACAGTAAGGAAAGGCTACAAACGCCCGAGTGATCTACCCCCTAATCTGAAGCAAGTACAGCCTGCAGTAATCTGTGCGTGTATTCAACCACGACACGATGGAGTAATTACGTTGTGTTCAGAAAGCAATCGTTATCATGCTAGTTGGTTGATCAGGTTTTGGTCTTTGAGAATAATGACCTACGGAAGGGCCGCCGCTGTGTAACGATTGTATTAAAGGAGTTGCTGCCATGAAGAAGAAGGTGTGTAATTTTATGTTATTGGGTGCCGCCTCTCTTAAAGGAAATACTATTACAATGCACGATCAGTTTAAATAGGTATGTGAAAGATCGTAGACTTGGAATTTTGTAAACTGAAACAGTTTGTAGCCTCTTTCTGCAGGCGGGTTGCACAGGAAAACGAGAAACAGTGTCGGTAAAAGAAAGTACTCGATTTAGACAACCATAAAGCTTCCTCTTGTTTGACAATGCAAGTTCGGTTCTGCCAATAAAAGATCAGTCTTATAGGGATTGAAATCTGTTCTCAACATTTTGAATCGTTTGTCTCCGTAAGTACTAAATTACATCAAACGTTTCTTAGCATGCCCAATAGCACTATTTCAAAAGATTCTGGAAATCGGCAGCATCGAAACTTTTTCGCCGTTAAAATGGAAATCGACTTGTAATTCGAGACAGAATTTAGAGAATTAAGTAGGCGTATAGACATTCTTAAAATTACTAAAATTACTTCCATTCACGTTGACGGTAGAAGTTGTTTACTTCCTAAAACTATACCGTTTATCTTTACCAAGAACATTTTAAAGTAAAATAATTTTTAAGTTTGGTACGATAAACAAACTTTACGCATAAACTTTGGATACTAAGAAAGTTTGCTCTAGAAAACAACAGGGATATACTTACTTTACTTTGGTAGATACCTATATCCAACGATATTTCAGAAAGTGCGTAATTAAATTTCTAAATTAGTGATCAACATCAAGAAGGATTGTTTGATTCCCTTGCTTAGCAACGCAGAGAAGAGATTTTGTTTATTTTCTAACTAGTTTCTGATGATCACTAATTATAGATATATGATTTAATCGCTATGTAGCAACCTCGTATTCTAAAGACAGTACGACGACGTTCTCTAACCAATCGGATAGTTGTACAGCTCGCGATCTCCTATCGTGCTAATTCGCCTGTCTATGGGCGCCTGGGTCACGGACAACTTCTGGCCGCCAACTGTGGTTCGCGGCGGTTGACGGCAGTGGCCCGGTTCGTGTTGCTGCGAATCTCCGAAAAAGTAGTAGAAAACGTTCGCATTCCATTCAACTTTCCGCTAATGACAACAACGCTATACGTCTCTAATGTACATACACCTTCGTTTCGGCATAATTTTTAAGAAGCATTGACGTCATGGAATTATGTATGCTGGCAAGTCGATTGTATCATAATTTACTAACTTTGAAATGTATATTTTATTCGACTATATATAAACGCGTATATATAGGAAAGCGTAAAGCTATCTCATGTTATTTTCGTTGCCTAATTGCTCAATTAGTGGACATCACACGTAAATATTTGAAAAAAGAATTTTAGTTATTTTGTAGAATTAAAGACATTTACCTTATCTATATAATTAACAAGTAAACTTATCTGGATAAATTATCTTTATGTATAAAAAATTCAACAAAATAGTAAAACTGATTAGTTGACTTTTATTTTTATATCCACCGGCTTAAAATTTTCCGTATTAACTAGTACGTTCCCGCTTTAATATGAGTAGAATACCATGTGTGAATAACATTTAAAACCATTTTGATTTTCAGTTGATTATCTAAATCTAATCCTCGCCATAAGATTTTGTACATACATAAAATTTCTTTTTTTTTTGTACTATTTTGTTATACTAGATGTAATTGTACAAAACGAAGGCATTTATTATTCTTATTGTTATTATTCTGGCAATAGTGCTCAAGTACTCAGGTATGTGGTCTGTAAACAGATGAGTGTTGATGAATCAGACGGCGCATTATCGTGCAAATAAAGACTGGCTTCCTTTCTGACAATATTCTAGCCGAATGCGGCAAATATTATGCAATACCCGCCCCAATACCCTTGCATCCTTGAACAATACCCTTTGCATCGTAAAAACAAATCAGCATTGTCTTCTCTTGTGACTTCTCAACCCTCCAACCTCGGAAGTGGTATGCGGTCTGTAAACAGACCGCATACCTGAGTACTTTGAGCACTATTGCCTACGTTGTACGGTCGAGTACTTCCCCTGGACTACTATTATTATTATTTCTATGGTACGTTTATGACATTTTTTTTATTAGACTTTTTGCAAAATTTTGTGCTAACATGTTACGGAACTAATAATTGTTCTCCGATAATATACTGATACCAAGCCCAGAGAGACACAATATAGTTTTCTCATGTTTTCTGAGAAATGGGAATGGGCATTTTTTTTTAAGTTTGATTTGCTACTCATTGACTTGGCAAACACGTAAAGTAAAGGACATGCGTTTTTTAGCTGAAAACATTTTAAAAAGAGAAAGAGGAGGAGCATTGGTTAATATTTGGTGTATAAATTAAATCCTAATCGAAGTCGGTTATTGAAAAGTTCAGACAGTTTGTGAATTGACGCGATATCGTACACTCATCTGAAAGAAGTTGTAGAACGATTTACATAGCGATTATATGTAAATCGTTCTACAACTTCTTTCAGGTTAGTGTACATATATAGTAATTTTTAACGAGGAAATTTAATAAAAAAGACAAATATACAAGGTGTATTTGAAATAAAAGTAAAGACTATGAAAAAATGGAAAGATATTATTTTATTAAATTTAAATCCAAAATATTTCGCGCAAATTCCTTCCCAGACGCGAGAAAAAAAATGATATTCATTGAAAGATATTTATAAAATATTTGTCGCGCCACTGTCGAATAGTTTCGAACGAATATATGTATGTATGTAGCGGAGGGCAGGTGCAGCGACAGGCGATATTTAATGTGTGCATTATTGAACTCTTCCTTTAAAGCTATTTAAAGAAACTGACACATCAGCATTATCTTGTAGTTTTTATAACATCAGCAGCTGTTTTTGCAATTTCTTACGATAGATTGATCGAAGTCAACAATCTCGATTCAATAGGTGGCACATATTACAATTTATAAGGGAGATTTTACTTTTGGCATTCGCGTCGTAATTGAACAAAAATATTCTGGATTTAAATTGTACATACTTAATTGTATCTTGCCATTCTTAATATTTTTTATTTTTATTTCAAATACACCGTATATGTATAATACGACGTTTCTCTATCGGATCATACCTGCAGTACATTTTTTTACACAACCAATGCGATTGTGAAATGATGAGTGGTTTTATTTAAGACAAAATGAAAATTTTATTGTAGAATACACAGTCTGTCTCAAAGTAAATCGGCCTGGGTCACGAGGACCGTTTCTGGTATATGCGGCTAGAGCGGCTCGAGTGGTACATCCATTGCCTTTCTTGACTTCTAGTAAAAATTTCACGACAGTTGGTTTACTAGAAACGGAGTTATAGCTTCTCAAATGACACCATGTTTTTGTCATCGGTACAAAAATGAGCATCGAACAAAGAGCCAATATCAAGTTTTGTCAAATTTAATTAAAAACAATGTGAAGACATCAATGACGACCGCCATGTCGGCCAACCGAAATTCATGATTACCCCAGAGAACATCAAAAAGTGCGTACTTTTTTCAAAATTCAGCCACAATCATCGTTGCGCTTTATGAAAATGTAGTTGGGAATGTTCAACTATCGGAAGCTGTGTGCTCACTTTGTGCCGCATAAGTTGACAGACGACCAAAAATTGCCCAGAATCCAACATTGCAAGGCGGATTGTTAAAGAGATTAAAAAAAATTGTTACTGGTGACGAAACGCGATGTTTCCAATACGATTCCGAGATTGGAGGGTTGAGAAATCAAAAGTGAAGACAATGATGATTTTTTTACGGTGCAGATGGTATTGTTCAAGTGGTCAAAGATATTGAGGCGGTTGCTGCATAATATTTGCCGCATTCGGCTACAATATCGTCAGGAAGGAAGTTGGTGTTTATTTGCATGATAATGCGTCGTCTCATCGATCAACATTCATCATCGATCTTTTGATCAAAAATCGCATTTTATTAGCCAGGGCATGCGTTAAGCGGATATTTCGGCCATTCAAAAAGCGTGTACCAGCAATATTATAGCTATGCCGACCAACGACCTATCCTTATTTGAAATGCTATCAAGGTCTGTCAAGGCGCAGTGTATCGCAGCGGAATCAATTTTGCCTAAAAACCCATTTTTTGTTCTTATTTTATTTTTATTTTAAGTTTACTTCGAGGCAGACTGTATAGTAAAACACCCTTCATACTATTATTCTAAGGCTCTAAGGGTAGAATGCATAAATGAACTGTATCTTCAGTAATATCGCTTTATTGAGAATGGTATTTATTATTTTCTCTATATATTATTTAATATGTCGTGATTGTGGGAAAAGGTTCACAGTGGTGTTAGTTGATGACTAAAGCTGTAAATCGGAATGATATTTTAACTTTTTTAGAGGGCGAAAAATTGACATTTAAATGTCAAATCTTTATTCCATTATCATTCGGTTGCTCCTCAAAAAGTTTACGGGAAAAACGAACGTTTCCATAATCGAGTTGAATATTAGTCATCCGGTGTTACGCGGCGAAAACCGTTTCATAAAAAGACCTCGTAAAAATAATAATTACTACTGGCAAATAGCAGTACCACAAAAGAGACATCTTTTTTAACCAGTGATTTCGCTACGATGATTTTTCATGAATTAAAAAAAATGAAAAATTTTGCGTAGATAGTTTTTCGACGTAAACAATTTTTCTATTTTCGTAGTTGTTGTTTCGTGTTTTCTTATGTTGTCCTTTAGTAGCAATAATTTAAATTAATGGTACTTAGAATTGAAGAATTGAATTAGAATTGCATTTGCCATGGTAGTGTATTTCTATGTGCTTTTCGCCTTATGGTGTGGCAGTTCTTTAGTGGTACGCAAAAGAGTTCAGAATGTTGATCTTGCACGTAAATGCAGATATTATACGCTGTATTTAAAAAGTAATTTATAATCATTTTAATTTGTAATTATAATCGGAATGAAGAAAGCTGAAACTGGTCTAGTTTCAATGCCAGCAGTGATTTTAAATAAATATTGATTTCTTACTAGATTAATTTTATTTGTTAACTTTATTATAGCAGTAGGCAACATAGTAGATAGTTCTTGAAACTTGCCATCCAAGCCAGCGTAATCTTTCTGTTAGCGTAACACCGTATGGGTTATGTTTAAATTGACTAAATATTGTTCGTGTATCACTTAACGTATGAATAACTCTTCTAACATAACTGTGCAATTAACAGCTCCGTACATTATTAGCATATCTTATTATTCATTATAAATTGGTCAGTGCCATTGAGTCTACATTAATATTAATGCTCCTCAAGTGGTACAACTTGTTCATGTGTGTAAACGTTTATGTCGTTTTTTAAAGTGGCTATTTAGCATATTACGCTGTTTTCTTTCCTTCTTTTTTTTTAATTGTAACATGGCTATAACAACGCCGTCGAAAAGAGCGTCATGCTGTTCATTTACTATTTACGTTAATTAAAATCGGTGATTTATTGTAAATCTTTCATTGTGCAGGAACCTGTTCGAAAATGAATAAACACTTGGTTCTCTGAGGTGATTACCATATAAATATAATTAAAACTCCTCATTTGTTACTGCATTCATTAATATGAATATATGGCTTATGGAAATTTTTTAACGAATCTAATAAAATTTATTAAAACATTAATATATTTCGAAAACAATTTGGTACCTGCTGGATACTTCTTCAATTGTTAATCTGCATAGAAAAACTATCTTCATATAATACCAAGTGTTTAATTATTAACATTTTTCAACAAAAATTGCATTACATCTTCTGCGGAAGCGTACATACGAGTTCTTTCTATTTTCTACGTAATATAATTCCTTACAAGATCCTGTAACATGATAGATATTGTTACATCAGCGCAAAGTTAAGTGTGATTGCAGAAATACCCGCACAAAATTGCAATAAATGCAACGAATTATAGAATACCCATACCTAAATGCAACGAAGTGTGATAGAAATCATTTCGTTGCAGATTCGTTTTCTATGAACTGAGACGATATCGTACATATTTTAGCTTCATGCGAATTAAAGAGGAGCTGGCACATAGAATTATATTTCTTGTTTATTTCAAGTTTTTCTTCTGAATTTAATTCTTAGTAATTCTACGAGGCTGGTACGATAAATATTTGTGTTCAGGAAAATAGGGCAATTGGTTTACATGTAGTATATTTATTTTTTGACATAATCGCCTTGTAGCTCTATACACTTGATCCCACGATGTTCCAACACAACCAAATAATAAGATTTCGAATTCTGCATGATAGGCCAAGCCACCAAGCCATTTCTTCATACTGTACCTGAACGAGTTTTGCTGTCGCAGTTGTCGATGAATGAAAAGGGACGTTATCTTACTAAGCCTTTTACTCTTTGTTTCAGCGCCGAATCGGTCCAGTAAATTGGCATAGTGTTGACCCGTTATGGTGCTTCCCATCTCTCAAATAATCAATTAAGATGATGCCTTGCGAATCCCAAAAAATCGTCGCTAGAGCTTTTCCGGCTGACAGAATGGTTTTTGCTATCTTTGTGAATGTTCGCTGGGAGAAACTCGCTCTGCTGACTGGCTTTTGGTTTCCAGCGTGTAGTGATGGAGTCATGTCTTATCAACTGTCACATAACACCGCAGAAACTCACTCGGATTACCTACGTTTGAACTGGCGTTCAGGATATTTTCTATACTTTCCATTGAGATGTTTACCATTTTAGGAATCGCTCTTATCTTCATTCGTAGACATCTCAACGGGCATCTTCTGCCACATTTAAATTTATAATACCAGTATCTGATGGTAGTCATCGATGGTGCATAATCATTGTAAACAGCTTGCTTCTAATTATTGACCGGTTTTGTTCTTTTTTCCATTATTGCAAAAATACCTACACTAACTCACTTCCAACAACTATAAAAACTAAAGTACTCGATGGATCTGCCTGAAATTTTGACAGACGTGAACTTAAGAATAGTACTTATAGTCGGCAATGCAGATTTTCACGCAAAGCACCATCTGCCGTCCAACACGGGTACTTATCATCAACAATACAATAAATTTTTGAATGGATTCCTCTACTCTCATCTTTTATTATTAAAATCTTTCAGAACTATAAATAATTTTAGCTACGGCCAGGCACTAGATGCGCAGCATGAAGTAAACAAACAGTAAATTAGGTAACCTGTTTTTGGAAGATACTTCTACTTTTAACATAAATAACTTTAACAACGCAATTTTTCAATAGCTGAAGTACTATTATTTTTAGACTTTTACTTCGTTTTTAATTTCGCATCATAGAAATATTTTCGCTGTTTTATCAGATTGCACAAACAGTAATTAAAGTCATTTTTACCATAAAACTTTCTAAAAACTGTACAGTACTGCATACAATGAAAACGTTAACTAAATGCGTTAATTTAAATTAATAAGAAATAAGACTGCAACCTTGTCTCGTTAATTTTGAAAATCTGAATTCGCCAACATCGTTTGTATTGCTAGACACCTAAGAGCGTTAGCTTTTATTCATACCTCACTGGTATTGCATTATACCTAGATGATTGATCTACTTTGTAAGGTCCATATCTACAGTTATTCCGAAGAACCAACTTGGGTGTTGTGTGCCACGCAGACACGGCCCCGAACTACAATAGAATGCAGTTAGATGCAGTACAATGGAATTTCGTCCGAAATTAGGCATTTACTAACGGTTATATAATCTAGAGCTTCTTATTTTAGCTCTGCTTGGTCAGTCTTACTACCGGTATAACTTAATTTACAGGCTAGATCTAATCGCACGGAGCAAACTCCAACCTCTAATTAAATAACCAACGATCATACCATTCCCATAAGTTAGGTTGGATTTGCGAGATTTTCGTCAGCTGACTATAGATACTTCGCAATTGTATTATTCGTGTAATACATCCTCCAAGTAACGTTTACCGTTATTCAATTAGAATCCTTCATTTAACATCAGTTTAACTTTCTTTGAAATACTGTTATCACCATATCAATCTATGACGTTATGATGCCTAGAACAACATTTAATATCCTTAAACAATTATTGTATTCATTAGTTTCTCACAAAATGATGAAATTTGTAATTGCAAATATGGTACGTACATGAACCTGCAGCGGTTAAGCATGATAAATCTTTCATTAAGTGTTTATCTATGCTTAAATCACGCATTGCGTGTCTTAATTGTACCTTCCATCGTTTATTTATTCGTTTTACTATACGAAACTCAATTTTTTCTCTCTAATTTAAGGTTTCCTAAGTTAATGGTTCGTGACGCTATAACAGGCTGAACACTTTCATCATCCCACCTCGCATGTCAAACCATCATCCATCATACGTTTCCAAATACATGTCTAAACGTATGTACGGTGCGTCGTTAAAAATAAGTTTGTGACTTAGCATAGGAACTCTCGTTTCCTCTATTGATGTGGATTGGTGGCATGCGAAAGTAAATGTTTGGGTTTGCGACTGTTCAACAATACAAGTGCCTTCAAACATCCGCTAACTGGTGTTATTTGCAGTCGTATTTACATAGTTTTGCAATTAACGCATCGAGAGAATTTGTCACTGACTGTTTGCTGGGTAATTACTTCATTCTCACCTTTCTTTTTCGACTTATTTAAACTTGTTCACTTGACACTTATGAAAGTACACTCGTAATTGTTGTTAATAGATAGATGCGAACACGTGCATTATTTATTACGGATAGTTTGTTGTTTAAAACGAAAATACAATAAAGTAGTAATATTCCAGAGTAGGTATCAAAGTTTGACTCCTTTGCTATTTGCGATATTCGTCTAGGAACTATGCGGAATGTAACGCAAAAATTCTGAAACAATATAGAAAAGCACTAGAACAAACAGTAAAGTCATCTAAATATAAAAAATTAAATGAAATATTTTTGTTTTGTAAGCGTTCAATTTAATTTCGCTTTGAATAGTTATCTTTTGTTTTATTTGGATTTGTGATTCACGCTATAAAAAGTAGTTCTATTTGTTTGCAAATAAACCAGTTCTTAATCTTTTTTGCGTCACCTGTACACATGTTGCGCTTATCATGATCACGTTGATTAAGTTAAACCGTAAATTTTTAGAAGCATGACGTAGCGAGTACTTACTTGTTTCTCCCTATTTTTATCGTTATAGCTGTGTCTCACTTTTATGTCTCCATTTTGAGTATACTATCATCAACGCAGTGTTTTTAGTGAGTGCCCAGGGGAGCGATAAAATGCTGGTGCTGAAAAAATCCGGAATACAGACTGAGGCCTGCGTTAGAACGTTCGGATCTATACAACATGTGAATTTGGTAAGAGGAATATGTTATATTTTGTTTATGAAAGATAAGTGCACCGATTGTGATAAAATGCACCATTCTCATTATTCTATTTTTAATAATCCATGTGTAAGTCACATACTATCGCCGTATAAGTCACATACTTACAAAGATACGTTTTCCAGAAAAAAGTATAGTGCTTTAAGGAAATAGTAACTATCGAAGATGATTCAGCCGATCTATCTGTTGTCCCTACTTAAAGTAATCGTTCATCATTTCCAGTTATGTTACACTTTCCAAAGTTACTAATTTTTGCAATTTACTAAAATGTTTTAGAAAAATGATGCATTTCATACCAATTGTAGTTCTAATTAGGAAATCAGCAAGCATAACTTTCTACTTCAAGTTTTAGTACTAGATTATGATGACATGATTAGATATGTGTATGTATGTATGTATGCTGTTTCAATGATAGAGTAGAACTCATCTCGAATAAAATTAAATGGTATGTAATTTTGTATCATGTTAATTGCGGAATAACTCAGTCGCAAGAATCTCACATAATTTGCCAATATATTTAAAGTTGTTGAAATAAATGTTGTGATATGTTTTTGTACCAATTTCTGCATTTAACTCTATAGTTGGATGGTCGACTAGGGGATGGCAGGAAATTCTCTTTATATGCCAAAATAACACCTTTTTAAAATTTTGCTAGGCTTATTAAGAATTACAAAACTAGTTGATAGAATAAAATTTACAAAAAGGTTTTGTCTGTCACCACCTGCAAATAGCAAAAAGTTTTCCTAAAACTTCTAGACATAATCTGTTCCAGTATAACAACTAGGCAAACAGTGGTAAAAATCAGCGCTTATCACACCTTTGTAATATGTTGTCATTGCATTTGGAGACCAGCGCAGATAGAATAGTGCTCTCGAGGACACTGTTCACTACAAAAAAGGCCTGGCAAATTTTTTAATAGCTTGTTCTGCAGTTAGTGAGATACTGAAGTCAAATAATAGTAATAATAATTGTAAAAATTGTATAATAATTACTGGACAGTCACATTGTATATAGTTTTTACATCACACATATTGTTTGGATTACTTCACAAACAAATGTTCAATTTTGAAATATGTACATATGTATAATCAATTGACTCCTGGCTTGCCATTAAGAAATCCTTTGGTTTATCCGTATATGCCCGTAACGGACAAACTTGCATTATGTGTTTGACTGTCTGCCTCTCAGCACCACAGTCGCAAGCGGCTGCGGGAAGTTTGCCCCATCTATATAAGGAGTCATTTTCCGCAGCCGGTTCTGATGCGTTTGAGTAATGACGAAGTCCGACGAGGGAGGTCAAATCCTGCAAGTTTGTTGGCGATGAACGGAACATCATGGTAAATTGGGTCCATTTTGCTTTCCCAATCCTCTTTCCATCGGGGATTTATATTGAATTTGTTTTGGTGGAGCGTAGATGTAGCTTTCAGTGGGGGGATGCCCCGATCGGAGTAGATTTCCCTAGGGGGCCAGGAACATCGTTATGAACTTGTAACAGGGGGTTGCTCATAATTTTTTTAAATTCTCTAACCAGGACATGTTCTTGGCGCAGATTGGGTAGAGCTATGTTGCTGAGAGTCGGCAGCCAGATGGTGTTGGTTGGTCTAATTGTCCCTGATATAGTGCACACAGTCAAGTTTAACTGAGTATCGACCAGGTGCGTGTGTTTGCTATTAAGCCACACTGGAGCACAGTATTCTGCTACTGGATATATCAGGCCCAGCGCAGTGGATCTCAGGGTGGATGCCGATGTGTGAAGTGGTACCGCAAAGTTTCTGTAATATGTATGTTGTTACGAGTTCTTAGTTTTGCTGCCGTTCTTGTCAGGTGTTCTTTAAATGTTAGCGTCCTATCCAAAGTAATTCCTAAATATTTTGGATAATTATTGTGGACTCTCTCTTTGCCAACTTGTTGTTTAGATGAAAGGCTGACACTTCTGTCTTAGTTGTGCTTGGTTGAAGTCTCCATTTTTTAAAGTAATTACTTATTGTTCTTAAATCTTTAGTCAAAGTTTCTTCGGCATCCTCCACCTTTCTGTGGCCCACTGCCAGCGTCCAGTCATCAGCATAGCCAAACTTCCGCGATTCAGTAGCCGGCATGTCTGCAATGTACAGACTGAAGAGTAGCGGGGCAAGAACAAAGCATAAGACAACATATAATACAAGAACAGGAAAAAAAGCAAAAATACCCACAGGATGTCACAATCTTGTAGCCCCGAACTCGGATTCCTGATAAAACACTTTATCCAATAAATATGCTTTCAACGAGTTTTTAAAACAAGAAATGGCCGTCGTCTACGTTTCTACCTTATAACATCAGCTTAAAGTGGTCTAAAAAAGTAAAAACATCCACGAAACCAGTAGGTCTACTCGTTGGATAGCTAGTTCTTCTAACCATAATACTCAGAAACCTTTTGGAGAATTGACCAAACATTTAATTATCCATTAGTTTGCTGCAGCTAGTTGCTGTCCTAGTTCTGATATCTGGAATTGGTTACATACAGTTCAGATACGACAGCCCGTTCGCTAGCGGATTGTCTAATTGCTCAAACCCGTTCAATGTTGCTCTGGCAACATTTACAGTTTTATATTTCAAGTTACGTTCAAGTCTTTTCTCAAATGAACATACTTTACGAACAGAGGGACGTGGACAATAATTTGTAGAATTGCGCTATACAAACTTGTTTAAAGTGAGATATTAGTCTCGACGAGGAAATCATCTCGTATGGGATTATGTGCCTCAGAAAGATGAATCGTAGAGTTATAACGAAGACTATTATTGAAGCTCTTCATGGTGGACGAAAATTTTCCACAAAAATCTAAATGGAGACTAATATCCTACATAATGCTGCGTAATGGATTTCCTTGTCGGGTTTCTACATTTCCTACTGGCTTTATTTAACGATGAAGTATTGTACAAGGTTGCTTCCTTTTTGATAAATTAAATGGATTTTAATTTATATTTCTAATTCTATATTGTTTCATAAAGATGCTGCGCTCATAATATTTAAGTACCCTTTTCCGAGCAAATACAGCTAAAAGTGTACAACGATTTAGCTCTATAAGATTGTGCTATTTGCGTCAAGCATTGAGAATTTCAATTATGAATATCTTAGCTTTGCATTTTATGGCTAACGATATTCTTAAATTGATCGTAAAGTTTTATGTAACGGCTTGCTAGGTTATTGCTCAGACACAGCAGTGGATGAAGTAATAAGTACAGAAAATATTAACTGTGTGAAAGTAGGAGGTGTTTATTGAACCTACTGGAAAATATCGTCATGTATTCGAGAACAATAACTTCAAAATTTCCAATTTAAGAGAGTCACACTCACAAGTGCAATTGCAATTTAGTAAATTCTGTCTTCCGTTTGGACGTCAAATGTCAAAGTCATTAAACTACTCTTTAGAAAAATAACTGCTAATCCTAGCTATAGGAAGCAATGAATACGAACGTTCTATACTTGTACGCGATATCTGTAAGTCTATAAATTACTATGATTTAAACAAAGCAGTTCGTATTTCATTTCTTATATTGTCGTGTTCTTCAATACTACACAGTATATTTCCTCATCTAGTTGCGCATTTGAAAAAATATCGTTGCATGACATAAGTTATATAAATCGGTCAGCTATCAGCAACAGGAGGGCCTGTCCTACCCGTGACTAAATCGAGCATTCTAAACTCGGTATGTAGGACGAACAGCGATCGCAATCACATGGTTTCTACAATGCATTTGTTCTCTCAATAAAATACAGTTGAATGACGATTGTGACTATAAATTTCAATTCAACCACCTGTCAGCTCCAGCATCGCGTAGATTCTGACTCCAATACATTCTCGTGAGATATAAATGATACCTTATCGCTTCGCTAAAGTTAGTTCTCAGATATTTGAGCGGCGGAAATTTCCAGAATTCATTCAAGAATACATATACAGTAACTCGAGTAAAAATAACATCGAATATTGTCCTATTTTAGGCCGTATATAGCGGAGAAATCTATTGTGTTTACTTAGGTGGTACGGTGTATAATTAACTTATCACTTACTGTGTCTGTCGCAAACGGAAGCATCAAACTTGTTTAATTTATTAGTGTGAGAAAAATCGTTTTACGGACAACGTTAAGTGGTTGTGTAAGTTAAATGGGCGGAGGGAAAGGAGAACGAATACACCACATACAATCTTTTTAGCAATTGAGTGTGAAGATTTTCGTCTATAACACCTTTTGTGTATTGTTCTGGCAGAAATGTGATATGCACGCGGAAAAATACTAAATTTTATCAGACACCTATTCTTGTGCAATCAAAGGAAGCAGTACACATGTGACGGAAATAAAATTTCAGTATACACAGCGGAAGAGAATTTCAAACAGATACTATCAGTTTAAAATCAATACATTACAATCTGTAAATTTAAAATAAATAAATTTTGTGTATTGTAATAATGTACATGTTTAATTGTTTTTACCAATTACTATATTGCTAAAATTTACAACTTCTTGTATCTTTTGATATACAGGCTGTTTCAAAGTAACTCGGCACTATTACTAGATTTAGATTTAGATTTAGTTTAGGGTGATGTTGCACTGCGACCAAATGATCTATTGTGCCCCCCTACATGAGCTAAACGTTGTTGGTGTTTGTCCCCAGCTATAGCTCTCCATCCAGTCCAAGGGTTTTAATAAACTGCAATAGCTGTGATGGTTTCAATGAGGGTATTTCCCCCTCGTCAATGACATCTTTACCAAAATGACTGTCGCGTACCGCTGCAATAGCCACGCAGTTGGATATCAGGTGTTCCGGATTTTCGCTTTCCGCCCCGCAAAACCTGCAGTCGCTATTGTGTTTCAGACCTATCCTTGTCATGTGTTCCCCAAGGTGGCAGTGCCCTGTGAGAAAACCGACAAGTACACGTAGTTTATTCCTACTGAATTCTAGCAACGTCCTTGTTCTTTGCTTATTAAAATTTCCAAGGAATACCTTGGAATGTCTCAGACCAGGAAGATTTTCCCAGAGGGTTGCTCTGAGTTTCTGTTCCCTGTCTTTGACTTCTTTTTCATAGGTATCCATCCCTATTCCGCAAAATGGTTCCGGTCCCACAAATGATGTTGTGGCGGCCTTCTTTGCTAATGAATTAGCTATCTCGTTGCCACTGATTCCAGTGTGTCCTGGAACCCAGCATAATGCAACTCTGTTCTCTCTGCCTAGATGGTTCAGGTTCTCTAAGCATTCCCAGACTAATTTTGATCTGATGGTGTTAGAACCCAGCGCCATTATGGCTGCTTGACTGTCGGAGAAAATTGCAATGCTTTGTTTCCGATAGTTCCTCTCAAGATTCAATTGAGCGCATCTTCCAATGGCATTGATCTCTGCCTGGAAGACGCTGGGGTAAGTTCCCATTGGCTCTGAGTATTTGATTCCTGGCCCAAATACTCCTGCACCTGTTCCTTTGTCAGTCTTGGAACCGTCCGTATACCATTTAGTGGTATTTGCTTTTAGGGAGTAGGTGCATTGTTCTCCTTCCCATTCTCCCTTATTACTTAGCTTCGTGAGAAAGTTCTTCTCGAAGCTATATTTCCTAACCATTTCGTCCTGCGGTAGGCTGAAAAGTGCGGAGAGCCCCGCCAGAGATGAGCCAGCTCTCTGGCTTTGCATCTCAGCTCCACCAGACCCCGCTCTGGACAGACGGTACAATGCCCTATGGGCAACTCCCTCCACTACTATGTGTAGGGGCGTAAGGTCTAAAATGACCTCCAAGGCCGCGGTTGGGCATGTTCTCATGGCGCCAGTAATGCACACACATGCCAACCGTTGCAGCTTATCAAGAGTATTCTTGACTGTCACTTGTGTGACCTTTGGGAACCAGGTTATCGCCCCGTATGTTACCATAGGTCTCACTATACTGATGTACAGCCATCGCAGTATGCTTGGGTTGCACCCCCAAGTTCTGCCTGCTAGATTCCGACATATCATTAAGGCTCTTGTTGCCTTATTCATGGTCAATTCAATATGCTTGTTCCACAGAAGTTTTTTGTCTAGTGTT
>SMLS01067128.1:0-50007 GCA_004785975.1 Popillia japonica
AAAAAAACACAGAAAGATATGTATGTACATATATGTATGTGTAAATAGGAGACTTCAACTATGTAATCAACAGAAATCGATAATAAACCATCTACATGTCATAATTTTTAAAATGGTTTCGAAAACACAACAAGATGGTTAATTTCTATTCGCGAATCTTCTTCGATACTCTTGATAATTTCCTTAAGCCTTGCCGTTGCAGAAGATGTAAACAATAATGCCAGGATGTTCTTCAACTTGAACCAACTTTGCAACTGCATTCCTGACAAAATTTGCATTCCTTTTTATGAATTCCTTTTTATGAATGCTGTCAAGTATTGTCTGCGGTTTTTCTTCTCGTCTTGTACACTGATCTGCCAAATAAAATTTGATTTCGCCGACCAAACCAAAAGTACAGGAAGTTAAATTAGGCAAATATGGAAAGTGTAATATAGTGCCACCTTGTCTTCATGGATGTGTCAGCAGGTGCATTATCGGGATGCAACATTCAGTTACATTCCTGTATTGTAACCAGTAAATTTCTTTCAAACCATTTCTATGAATTTGAAAATTAAATAAACTTAGGACATTTCCTGCATGCATATTTTCAAAATAAAGCCCTATTAAAAATATTTCACATATTAATATTTACTCTGACTTATGAGTTTTAATAACTAATTCAATAAGCAATCGGGTACAGTGACGTATACAGAATAGATACAACCAATAGAGTCGATTACCGGTCTGGGTATATCATACCCATCTATTTTCAGATTTAACAAACTGAAACACAATTTTATGTTTGCCATATGTGCATACATACCTGCAATATCATATTTGCCAATTTCACATATTTATTCTTGTTTGATGTGTTCGTCAATTTTCCTGTCTGCTGCATTCAGTGTTAAACCTGCAAGTACAAGGTTTTATCGCTTTTTTTGAAATATGATAGTAATATGATAACTGTGCTGAAGTACCTTCTTAATTCTACTTTAATTTTAGAACGTAATATAAATTTGTCATGAGCAATTAAGCAATAAGTAAGAGGCAGCTTCTTGATTGCTTTCTTCAATTTTATTGTTATTTAAGTGATTTTTCCCTACCATTTTATATTATAATGGACGTGATTTTCCATCGTCTATCATATTTATTTTCGTCTATTTCCTACAGGTGGCAGCAAAGTTTCTACATAGTTCGAATAATAGTTCGTATTTACCGTTAATACAAATCGCTTGCAATTACTTTGCGTCAAGTGCAAACGTCAAGTGATCACTTTGTCAGACAGCAACGTTTGCTAACACATAAGTAAGTTTACCGCTACACTTTTTTACTGGTACTTAACGTTACGTTTTCATGATGCTTCAAGTCGCTTGAAAAAATTAATAACGTTGTACAAAATATATTTCTCCAGCCTGATCTTACATAATTGAGTATTTGGTATATCTTCTCACATGTTCATATTTTTTGAAGAAAAAAGCACTACCTTGGCACACAAAGCATTATATATTTTATATACTACTCATAAATAGTTTTGAACAAGTTCAAACATATGTTTGCATTTCGTTAAGGATGCATTTTCATGTATTAATGGTTCTCAACGCAAATAAAATGAATCCCTATTTGATTTTGTAAACACCTAAGAATTTGTAATTATTAATAGTCCTGAGTAGTTCTAAAAATCGTGCTAGTTCGTCCGACATAGTTTTCAGCATTTATTTCATATATTCTGGAGTTTTTTGAAGGTTTTACCTTGTCTTTGCTATTGCTAATGAGGACCACGCAAAGTAACGCTTTGTCAAATCTAGTTCCTTGAAGATTCTATCCAAATCTTTGGTAATAATGGAGTATAAGAGAGTAGAATGGCTACTCTAGACCCCAGATCTCCACCAAAAGATCTAGATGTATGTATGTGTGGTGTTGGGGAGATAATACACTGCGACCTAAAAGATCTATTGTGTCGCCCATTCTCGCTGGCTTGGTTACCGTGACCTTCTGACGCCCCTCACCTACCAGAAGGTTTTTTCTAGCGTGGTTTACACGTCGAGTTACCGTGACCTTCTGGTACCCACCCAGTAATCTCTTTGCTCCTGAAGAAGCCGCTTACATTAGTGGCGAAACGTCGAGTTTATTGTATATCTTCTCCGTATTTTTATTTTGTTCTGTATATATGTATTTTACTAACCATGACACGGTCAACACCCGGAAACCCTCATTATAGAGACTCGGGCCGTGGAAGCCTTCAATATCATTTAGACTAGGTAGTTCTCCCTCTTTAATTTCGTCTGCTCTTAGGTACAAGAGTGCAAGAGTTGCACAGTGCAGAGCAGTTTGAGAGTAGATGGATAGATGATTCGTCCTCTTCCCCACAAAATCTGCAGTCGGCATCCTTTGATATTACGAGCCTGCTTAGGTGTACGTTCAGTTTGCAGTGGCCTGAGAGGATCCCTGTCAAAATGCGAATATTCGTTTTGCTGAACTTTATGCATTCTGGGGATCTATTTTGGTTGTATGTCTCCAGAAGAGTTTTAGCTTGCCTCATACCGTGGAGATTCTTCCAGTATTTGGATTTTCTCTGCTCTAGTTCACATTTGAACTTCTCGAGTATTACACTGTTACTTATCCCGCAAAAAAGTTCAGTCCCCACAAAATATGTTCTGGCTCCCTGCCAAAAGACCTATATACATATGTATATTCTACAAAACTTTAAAATTCCTAGCTCGCTTATTGATTATGCTTCCAATGAAAGCCATTGTACTTATCTTATTATACTTATATCTTACTCTAATTTTAAGATTGTTGAGATTACTGAGAAATTTAAAATCAGACATTTTAGACTTTTCATCTTGTGCTGGACGCAGTGGTGTAAATTCAAAAGTATGTAACTAAGTGTAGTGGGCTGACAAGTTCTAAATTATAATTTCTTCTATATGAGAAATGGTAAATGACTGCTTCATTTCTATGCTTTTCCAAGTTTTCGAAACGGTTATTTAATTGATCAGAAAACGGTATTCTTACCTTTTTTGTACCAAAGATAGGGGTAAGTGTTATCGCACACCTTAACTAAGTTTGAGAAAATGTTCGCCTCGTCCATAAAATTCTTGCTGCATTGAAGAGCATTCGACTTCATGCAGCTATCGTTGAAATGTATTCCCGGGAAACTTGTACGCCTAGATATTTTGTATCAACGTTTTTCAGCTATTATACACTTTTGTACCAGTCTTAACTTCTATCTAGAAGTTGTGTGTCTCTAATGCGGAGTTGGTATATAAAGCTAACCTATTCAATACATCTTTTCATTTTATGGACTTCCACGGTAAAGAAACTTATTTTAATTCATTGCGTTTCTTATGTAGATTTTAAAACACACCAATGATAAAAGTAAAAGGGGAGACAAGCTTGTTAGATTAGGAGCCTGAATTTATAAAGGTACTGGAAAATTTGTATGAAGTCTTTAAAATTTGAGGCAATATCCAACAGCGGAAGTTAAATAAATGTTACTTTATCATTCTGGAGTGATTACCCTTTAGGGTCTTACCTAAAAACTAATCAAGGTAACGGTAAATTTTACAAAATAAAACAATGGTTGATGGCCAAACAACAACTTGATATTGCAATGAGATTTAAAGCAATGGTACTTACATTAGCCGATTCAGAAATTCGTTACAAACATTGAACCGATTGGAAGAATATTAAGGAATAGGATAATAAATCATCAGGATTGGATAGTTTACCATTAATATGATTAATAATATCGTAATTTTGAAATATGTATATACATATGTATCTACCAACAAGGTGTAATAATTAATCTTTTTATACAAAAAAGTAATATCGAATCGGAAAATTTGAACAGCGAAGTGGAACAATTTACTGAAAATGTTTCAACACAACAGGTTTCACAAACATTAAAATGTGAAAATCATCTGAATTAGGGTAACGTGACTTGAATCTGCTACATATTTCCTGAAATGTAAGTTCATATGTACTTACATACATATATTCGTACATATGCCATCTAGACGGCAGTAAGAGAAGGCAAATGGAAAAGATTTTACCAGTTACTAATTAGTGGTTCATTAGCTTTCTACTTTCTACCATCATCAAGTAACTTCAGGTTAAATAGCAATAATATTATACTACATTTTGCTTTACTATACTTACTATTTGTAATTAATTGTGGTAATTAAGGTAATAAAAGAATTTGAAATCTAAGTGCTCGTTACAAGATAATTCAAGATAAATATAATTTATGGAAGGATAATTAATCGCCTACCTAATGGCAGTAGTGTTAGAAAGAATTATTTCCACTTACGATTCTAAATACACGTTCGTACATGTCGTACTCGCATAGCTACAGAGAAGCGAACATGATCTTCGGAAAGCACGATCTCGTATTGCCGGTTTCTTGTGCCGCTCTAGTGTTGGGTGTAACAGGTGCAAGGTGTATCGTCTCCTGATGAAAACAGGCATTAGTGAGATCAAAAGGGCCGCTGACCAGGGCCGACTTTTCATTTTGTTAAATGTCCACACGCCCACCTCGCATATCATATACATAACCGTCAGATATTACCGCACGAACGTTTCTGAATATTCTCCGATTTATTATGAGATCTACGAATTTAAGTGAAATATTTTAGAAGTAGGCTGCAGCTAAGAACATGTGTAATGGATTTATACATATGTACAGTATGTATATGCATGAATATAAGCGGTTTAATTATATAGAAGCTGATTTTAGGTCTTTTATAAAATTTATAGCTTTTTTTAGGAAAATATTTTTAGAACAGATACGCAATAATTTGACAGTTATATAACAGATGAAGAATAGTTTTGAATTGTGAAATACAGTATTCTATTTTATTCGCTTTTAAGAAAGTCACGAAGCTCAGGGAATCTACGAGGACCGTAATTGACGTGACCTCTAATGCAAACTTAGTTTATCGCACCTTTGCAGCCGAGTTTCAGATCGTTGTGTATCATGTCTAGGATTCTAGCTATCCAATGCTCTTCATTTTTGTATTAAAAATGTTCCTATAGTCAATGAATACATATATTAATCAAAATATCGCAAATTAATTATCATTTAATTGTTTGTTTCCTTAACAATGTGCCTTATAACAGTTCTTCTAAAAATTACATCATTTCATAGAACTTGTTAGTGCATGGGGATTGTCATTGAGAACTTTTGACAAGTAATATCGTACTAACCCCACAACCACAGATAAACAATTTACTTGAACTACTTCCCTCTTATATTTGCTTTAATTGCTTTACAACCTAAAAAATTCTGCACAAGTATGCAGCACTCCTATTGTCCATAATTTTCCTTCTTGTATATGTGAAAAAACAGACAAAATATTTTTTTTGGTAATCTATTATCATATTAAATCTATTATCACATTAAATGGTTAAATGTTCAGCTAAATAATATCTTAATTGCAAAAATCCGATAGTTAATCGCATTATGTTGTGCAGTTCGATTTCTTGCTGATTGTTCAAAGAACTGTTTGAAAGTACAGCACTACTACATAAGTTTTTACGATTCGTTTTGCAATGCTGTGTAAAGGCTAGTGGTACGTGTGACGTACATATGTACATACGACAACAAAGCATGGCATTACAAATTTGAATTCTATTAATAAAAGATATGGATTGCTGTAGATGTTGAATCGAGAGCATGATGGCTCATGATGGCAGCGCTTTCTTCTACGCTCTTAATTTTGTGTTCAATTAACAGATACAGTAATACGTTTAGTATGTGCATTAAACAGTGATGTAGTTGATCGTCCTTCTGAATCTCTATAATATATTATCATCCTCTCAAAATATCCAAGACCCTAAATGACTGGTGTGAAGAATTCTAACAAAAAAAAATCGAAAGAATAGTCTTAACCACCCCTGACGTTATAGAAGCACATTTTCATTTGGAACAGTTGGTACAATAAATTACCGAACAATTTGAATATATTACAGCAGATAGTTTCAACGTATGCCTAGCTAGAATAGGTAAAGTAGAGGTCGCAACATGTCTATATTAGGACTCTATAGAAGACGCCGTTTACCACTCGCCACTCTTCGACTAAAAGAGGTAAAGCATCTATAGTGTGCCATTGCTGTAGGAGAACGACCACTCGCAGAAGATCGCGACTTTTGTGAAGAAAGTGACGATCGAGAAGGAAGAGAAGAAGAGAGAAATTCAAGTAATGGAGGCAGCCAAGTAAAGGTAACTACAAGGTACCATCCTGAAGTAATGCGAGCAGCTGTTCCAGGATGAGTTCCTCGCGTGACACACACCGGTGACGGGTCTTGTCACTGATGGTTCATTGACGAATTTTTCCTCAGCGAAAACAGAAGAAATGCGGATATTTATGATATCCAAAGTTGGTTCTCTCCATCTTCCAAGGATCATTCCTAAGAACAATGGCACCTTCAGAAGCTGCCTTGGTGACCAGTTTTTAACAGCCAAGTCGATCTGATATTACCCAGATAAAATAACTTGTGCTTCAGTTTAGTAAAAATTGACAGGATATACCTAAATCTGAAAGTCCAGTGGAGTCTACACTTGCAGTACTGCCAAATCATAAGCTTGGTGCTAAGCTAACTCTTAGAAAACAGCAGATTACAATATTCTCAAAATAGAACTGAAGTTTTAATCACTCTCTCTTGAACTGCCTTTTTTTTTCTCGTGATTATGTATGTCTTGTGGTCTAAGGTGACTGAAAACTTTCTTGATAATTTATTTCTAGGTTTCCGATCCATACAGCACTGTTGAGTGAATCACTATAAACTGTGTCAATTGCAACAACTTCTGAAACGCGTTTCTCGGAATTTTAGGATGAAATAAATGTAATCAATAATTGATGAAAGCAAAGCATAGCAAAAATTTCTCAGCATGCGCAATTGCTTTGTTAATTCTCGATAGAGTGGCTTTAAAAGCCAACAAGAAGATGTATTTACATACATATAGCAAGACAAGTCTTATGCAGTACCGGTTTGTTTCGGAAAAAATAATTTCAGCTATAAGAAATGTCAACTTTTAATTAGCTGGCAAAGAGCTTCAAAGACCACTTTTTAACCAATTCCATATCCAAAAACATCATCACCTATTCCAACAAGATTATTTCTTTCGAGTACAATATTGCGAATAATTTCTAAATTTGTTCATCAATTTCGTTTGTCAATGAAGCAGGTTCTCAGAGCAATAGTGTTGAGAACCTACATAATATGCGCTGCTGCAGGTATAATCGACAATTACCTAATTCGTTCATTTCGTCTACTTTGATTTCCCAATCGACTAACGAAATTTTTTTCTTGGAAAATGAAGTTAAAATTTTTTTGAGAACAAGTGAATATTTGCAAAGATTTGATTGGTCATGAGAGGTACTATACTGAAGTTTATAAAAAATGGGCTGCATAATACAGAAATATTATTGTAATTATTGCTAAAAGATTCCGTAACAAACCAGGAGATCAAAGATGTAAAAGCGTTTTCAGGAGCAAGATTATTACCACTTTTTCTAGTGCTAATTATCTCATATTTTTTAACATTTAGCTAACATTGTTTTTATTTTGTGATATATTAAAGAGAAATAAATTATAATAATAATGTGTAGTGATGCAATTTAAAAATAGTTGACAACATTTATGGCATACAATGCCTACACCATTAACAACGTAAAAGTATTTGTTAAGTAATGTTGTACTAAAGCTATTAAAACATATTTATATATTTTTCATTATTTCTCTAGCATTGTTGGGATGTAATATAGTGAAAAAGCTTAGAAACCACGAGGTACTGAGGTAGCACAAAAAACAATACAGCGTGAAAGCCTTTGCAGCTGAATTTTTTCTTGCAATGAGGTTTAAAATTATATCTAGAATAACGAGCGCAAGTACTCGTGTACGATTCATAAATTCTTGTTGAACCTTGTTTATGGTTTCCGGAGAAATATTGTTTATTTCTGTTGGAAATCGCTTTTGTAATTCTTCAATATCTGCTGGTTTCGTTTTATAAACAACATTCCTCAGATGGCCCCACATAAAAAAATCCAAAGGATTAAGGTCTGGCCTTAATCCTCGCTGGCCATTCAATATGTCCACGTCTACCAATCCACCTGTTCAAAAAAATTTCGTCTAAGTACCTTCGAACATCTACAGCATAATACGGAGGTGCACCATCCTGTTGAAGCCATAAGGTTTCATCAAACCTTCCAGGATGAATCCTACTGAAGAATAAATTAACTAATGTAGATACAAGAAAGCCTCTTAAAAACTGAAGATATGTTGGCCCGTCTAAATTACCTTCGAAAAAGTAGGGTCCGATGAGTTTATTTCTTACAATACCAGCCCATACATTTATCTTTTGCGGGTAATGTGTATGATGCTCACGCATCCATTTGGGATTTTCGTTTGCCCGGTACCTACAATTCTGACGATTGACCTCGCCATTTAATGTGACAGTGGCTTCATCGGAAAATATAATGTTTGATACGAAGAGAGGGTCTCGGTAGTAGTTATCCATAATTGCTTCACAAGATTCTATTCTTTTAGCTGAATCATCGTTTAATTTCTGTACGAGTTTTATTTTAAAGGGATGCCATTTTTCCAGTTTTAATAATTTGTGTACCGTTGTTTTGCTAACATCGAGATCACGACTAATCTTACGAACAGAAGTATGCGGATTTTCTTCAACAGCAAGTAGAATATCTACTTTTCTATCAAAATTTACAGACGGGCGAGCTGATTTGCATTCACTTTCAACCGTACCAGTTTCTCGAAATATCTTTTCAACCTTACTTACTGTTGATTGCGTTATGGGTCTTTCTGAATATTCATCGTTAAATAAATCACACACTTCCAACTTAGTTCGCGATCTGTCTCCATGCCCAATCATCATAAGTATTTCAATTTTTTGCTGTACACTTAATTTCATTTTCACTTTAACTTAAATCGAAGCAATTATACAAAATATTCACGAATTAATACAATTCTTGTACTATTTAACTGCTATTAGACATCAATCAAAATAGTGACAATATAGGTATAATATAAGTACAAAAGGAATGTCAATAAAACGACATGCATGATGCCTTTTTGGATTCAGAATATTATGTATATTCTAAAACTCGAACCATGTTAGGACGTTCCATTTAAAAAAGTTGCCGACATTTCTCACATATGGTTCACTCTACGATATGTAATTATAACGCTAAATTAAAGCAAATTGAAATCAAAAAACGACATGTTTCGGGAAATTTCGTTAAAATTGTTTATTTTGCAAATAATGAATTTATTCCATACTTTACGGACACACTATATATATATATATATACATATATGTATATCGTGAAATATTGTTTTGTAATTATGAATAAAGACGCACCTGTAAGGTAAAAATTAGAAAATTATAACACTGTAATAAACATTAATAGCGTATAATAAGTATAATTTCAGTCCATACGTCATAAACAAGCATTTCTTTAAATAAAAAAGATGATCTAAAGTCTAAAGTACAAGGCGTAGCTAATTATAATAATAAATAACAATCAGCTACACACACAAACTTTTTATAATAGTTCTAAAATTGCGAACTTCACTGTCATGATATCATGTCTGCATGTCATTACAACAACGTCTTTGTTTGGTATTACTTTTAGTAGTAGTGAAGAAATAGTTTCATACACCACTTGCTGCAAATTTAGATATGGAAAAGCTTCGTTTGAAACGACTATTTACTTTTCTAATGGCTTGGGTGGCTTACGTCGAACTTTTTCATAAACCGTATAGAAGGCAGATTATAAACTTAGTAGGTGGTCTATTGTGCATTACAACAGCAAATATTGTTTAATAACAGTTACCTGTGTTATATAAACTGGTTTCTATCAGACTTCCTGTAAAGTACGTCTTAGTACACCAGTTTGAACGTATAATGTTGCAATAGCAGAAGAAATTTATGGTGAAGCTTATGTAGAAGTAAAATTAACGAACTTAAAATGAAGTGGTGTTATAAAGTAAGGTAATAGATTTGAAAAACTATATAACGAACCCATAATTCTGTATTTTACATTTTCTTCTTGGCCGATAAATTTTCACTAAAGCTAGTTTAAGTTGTGCATGCTTTTTGAACTATTTTTTGCTCGGAAAATTTATTGCAAAGATTAAGTTGATGATGTTCTGTTTTGCTATTTTCATCGCGTGTTGTTTTGGTATAGAAGCATCCTTGTACTGACTAACGTGCTTAGCTGCTGGTATGAAGCGCTTTAGATGTGCTACACTATAGAATTGTGATTAGACCGTTTCTAGATAACGTTCGGGATAGTAAATAGAAACTGCAAGACATCTAATTGTAAGTGGAACTCGAGTAGCCTATTCATGTTGATCTGTACGATGCGCTTGCAATTGTAATTGTGTAACTGCCATTCTTGTCTTATTCGAACATAATCAATTGAATAGTACATGTGTGTCATTCTTCTAGGTTAACAGCTAACTAGTTTGTTATTTTAATGTATGTATAACAGGGCCAATATTTTTCTATGTATCCTTCATTTTCAGTTAGCTGGTAACATTAGATATTCGTGGAATTTTCATTATTTAAATACATCAAGGTAGGTAGGCCTTAACACCACTGAGTTTTTTGACAATATGTGTTGTGATTCGCAAGTGTCAAGAAAGCTAACTTATTAGCAAAAAAGGTCACCACAACTTCGTTTGTAGGACCGGAGCTATTCTGTGGCATAGGAATGAACATCCACAGAAAATAACTGAAAGACAGGGAGGAGTAGTTTAGAGCTTCCCTCCGAAAGAATTTTCATGGTTTGAAACATTGCAAGACATTCCATTGAAATTTCAATAAACAATGAGCAAAAGCCATGGTAGAACTAGGCAGGATTACGTGTCCTCACAGGTTTTTGTAGAGGATACTGTCATCCTGCCAGCTGTGTAGCTCAGTGCCTAGCGCGCTCGCTTCACAGTCTGGTGGTATCGGGTTCGAATCCGATACGTTCTTTCTGAATTTGGTTTTCTGTAGTTTTCCAAATTCCACGGCAAATGCGGAAAGATAACATCTTAAGTCGGTCTACAGCCGCAGGCGTAATAATAACTCATGGCCAGCCGATGCCCCCTGTAATTGGCGCAAGCTGTTGGGGGATGCTAAGGCATGAATTATTATTATTATTATTATTATGCTGGGTAACACTTGTCAAGGAAAAGTATGAAACAGAACACCTGATTTCAAACTGGACTTCAATCAGAGAAATCCATGCCATCTATTGCAGTTTACTAAAGCTCTTAGATTGGATGGGGAGCTATAAGTGCAGGAAAAGCCTAGCAGCTTACAGCTCATGTAAGGGGGCGTAATAGACCAATAAGTCGTAGTACAATAGCATCTTTAAATTAAATCTAAATCCAGTTTGGACTTTTTTCCTTCTTTTGGCTACCTTGGGTTTGTGTTCACTGTTTCCGACTTAGATTATATCCAGTTCTAGTTTAGTTGTGTTCAGGTCGTTTTGGAATCTGGACTGAATATTTTCAGATGATTTGGTTGTCATTCATGTGGTCCACGTATTAATCATGGTCTTATATTCATAGTTGAACAGTCTCTATATGTTAATAAATCTCCAAGTCCTGATGTTTGCTGTATTCTTTGGAATTCATCTTAGGTCTTCTTTCTTTGTCTTGGATATTTGCATTCATGGCTTTGTTAATTGCTATTAAAACTTATAGTGGCAAAAGGATAAAACTTTGAGAGATGTCTGCTGCAAACGTTCTCCGGATACTTGATTACCTCTTTTAATCTGATTGTGTGCACTAGGCCTTACAGCTTGTCTAATAAAGTTTTCTTAGAAGCATCATAGTAATTGTAAATAGTTCTACCATGCAGTAATAATAATGAAATTAATTGCACTCAGAGAATGCTTTTTGTTTCAGTTAGTAAATAGAGACATTATCATTAATATACTTTAACTTGGAAATAACAATTTAGAGAATCTATTAAATTTTCTATGTATAATGCACAACATGTCTTTTCTTCACGTAGCATGATGTATCAGTAAATAGTATAATACTGCCAATTTAAAGCAATTACGTGTAAATTACAGGATATCGTGTTTTATTGAACTCTAAATATTTAAGTTATGATCTTTAAATTATATATTCGTATGTGCCTATCTTAGCAGTTGAGGAATCTGCAATGTCTTGCCTGCAATGTCTTGCAGAAAACCTGTTCATTGAAGAATCCTGTTTTGACATGCTAATGTTTTCTTAAAAAGATGTACTTTACGTTATATAGTAATACACATATGATACATAACGTAAGTGTAACAATAAATGAAGTAGTAGTAATTAATGATTAATAGAAGATTAAACGACTGGCTAGTAAACAATAAGCTACAACTAGCCCCAGCAAAATCGGAAGTAATTATGCTTAAAGGTAGCAGAAAGAGAAAACACGTGAAATTCTAAATAAACAACACGACCATCAGTCCTCAAAGAAACATAAAATATTTGGGAATCTCTTTATACCAGTGCTTAGCCCGCATAATGCCAAACATTGATGGGCCAAGCAGCGCAAAACGTAAGGCATTAACGGAGGTAGTTCATTCCATTATCTACTTCAGTCTTGCAAGTCATCACTGGTATTTTCCCAATAGAACTTACGGTATATGAAAGAAAGCACACGCATCAAAACGGGTGGCTTAGAGAGTAAGAAAATAGCGAGGAACATTATTCTAGACAGTTGACAAAGGAGATGGAATGAAAACGTTATGAACGCTCAATGAATCAAGCGATTAATACCCAATAATACCCACTTCGAAACCCTGGTTGAATTATAAGTTCAGAAGAGTTGACTACTACCTCACAGAAGCATTAAGTGGTCATGGCATTTATAGGGCATATTCACGCAGATTCGCAGAAGACAACATATATTGCGGGGACAAAGGTGGTGGCACATACCATCTTCCTGTGCTATAGGTGGAGCCAGGCTAGGAACGCGGCACATCCTACACTCAGCACGCAAATTACCCTCGACAACATGATCCAGCAACAGACATGTACACAGAAGAATTGGAGGACCATCCACCAGCTAATAAACCGCATCATGCAGGACAAGGAAAACGAGGAAAGAGATAGGCAGACTATGGTTATCATAATAACTCACTGAACTCCCAATCCCTATTCGTATGGGGGACGAGAGACGTAGGGGCTAGTGAGTAGGCAACCAAGGCAGCCCAAGCACTCTGAAGGGATGTCCTTTATGACAGTTCTGGGGATGCTTAGTATGGGCGGTTCAGGCTGGCCACTCTCTGCCTCACGAGCCAGTGACGTCCGGATAAAAAAAAATCAAGTACAAACAAACATGATATCACATGGTGTGGTTTCTAAATAAAGATTTACAAATGAATAACAATAATTAAATGAAGCTATTCAAATGCTGGATATATGTACATAATTAGGTATAAAACACCAAACGTAAACTATGTAGTTACCTTAAAAATTTGAAAGGCTTATTGCGTACTAGAATAGAATTGATTTTATCGCTTGAATATTTCAGTAAGTGCCAACATGATGGTTTCTTAAACATGGAGCGTTGTTACTATTCCGTTGTTCCAAAGTTTTTTTAATGATCTTGACAAGTGATTTGATTAATCAGTGACTACTCATGAATATTTTATATATTGGAACATAGTTGACAGTAAGTAGCCTGATAAAAACGAGATCAAAGGATATTAATTAAAGATTAAATTGTATAGAAACATATGTAAAATCTTGTTTATAAGTAACTCACAATCAGTCATATAAATGTTTTACAGTGAAAGAGTTTGGGTAAATCTTTAATTTATTTTGTCTAATTAACTTTATTGTTCGTGGGGTATTATTTTTGTAGTAGTATTGTCAGGCCATACATGGTGGTATTGTCAGGCCATACATGTATAAAATAAATATGTAGCAAATAACTTTCACTAATAGAGGTAGATCACAATAGATTATTGGCTGTTTCACTAGACGGGATAAATTGTTGCAGCTCTATAGCATTTTTTGTTTGTAACTGCTTTAGTTTTTATTTAGTCATCATATTCAAACAATAAGATAAATGCTAGAAAAAACAAAGAACTATAAATTGACGATAAACAAGGTACTCATGTTATGCCGAACCCGCTAACCGCTCATAAAATGTTATTTGGTTTAAAAAATCTGTACGGCAAACTGGATTACCAAAATCTTGCACAAGAATGTGTTTGAGAGCATGGTCCTCTCAAATGAAAGTGTACCCCAATTTGATACCAAACTTGTAAAGAACACGGTATGCGTTTGAAACATATCAATATCGGGAAGACCAAGAATTTATATTAAAGTTGCAGAGGTTCTTCATGAAAACCATAAATAGCCAGAAGTAATTCACTAGCAATGAATAGTGCATGCGATATCCAAGCGATTGCAAGGGCCCTATACCTCGGCTTGGAAAATTTTAGGCAAATGTTGCTTGAATTAAATGAGGCAGATTGGGCTACGTACGATTTTTCTTGGCGAGTAATGACTCGGATGGAAATTGAGTCTGAATGGTTATCCCATATTTTATAGACGGATGAGAGATATTTTATTAATGGTGGAGTCAATTGTCAAAACTGTAGAATCTTGTCTGCAGAATATTCACAAGAAATCGTTCAAGAACGTTTTCATAACAAGAAACAAGAAAGTCACCGTTTTGTGCGGTTTTACAGCTGATTTTATCATTGGTCGTATTTCTACTAAGAAATGCAGAATAGAGAAGCCGTATCTGTAACTATTAACGATGAACAATACTTAACAGATCATGGTATTCCACATCTGAAAAACGAGCACCGCCGAATTGACAACATAATTCTTATGCAGGATGGAGCACCACAGCGCTTTTTCCGACGAGTCAAGGAATTGTTATTCAACGTTTTGCAAAATCGTGTGTGAAGTTGACATTTTAAAGATTCTTGATGATCACCCAGCGGATTACTGGCTGTGGGATTCTTTAAAAAGTTTAGGCTTTAGAAGACGACCAACAACGCTACAAGAACTAAAAGAAAAAATTACGAAGCGAATTGGTGCAATTCACCCAGAAATGTTACCGAATGTTGTGTAAAATTTGGAGGGGAGGTTGGTAACCTTACAACAACAAAATGAAGGTCATACTAAGCAATTGCCGGTACTAGTTTTGGACATGCAAAATCCCATTCCTTAAGCAATGGATTTCGGTTATTTCGGTTTGTATTATTTTACTGCGTATTATCTACTTTGCGGACCAAGTTTACACTATCAATACTCATGAGAGTTAAAGTCGGCTGTCGTAAATGCTGAAACCTACGTTGAACTGTTGCCTTGTGTGCTCCAGGATATATACTGAATGGTTTCGCACCTTAGAATCATAACTTCTAATCTTCTCCGTCCGTTCGACTAACTTTGCATTAGAGGGAAGTGACCAGTCAAAAATTCCGTAAGTATTGTCAATTTGGCAAAACTCGATAACCATGGAGCTAAAGGCACCTGGTCGTAAGTAGTGCTATTCTTATGTGCAGCTGCAAAAACGTGCTATCTATTTTGTTTGTTGACACGATATATTCAGTATTGTTGCTAATTCAAATACATCATTTTATTATTCACTTCTCTCGTTAGAATCATCAGTTTTTATTTTCCTTTTTATAATGACTTCTTACTTTATCTACATTTTCTATAAGAATCGTGATTGTTAGCTCTCCAGTTGCTTCATATTAGTCCAATTTAAAGCAATGTGAACTTTAGTGAGTTTATTTTATGAATAGCACCTTGTGGACCCAAAAATATGCTAGCTTCCCTTCATTTCTGTAACATACTATTCTAATCGTGGAACAATGCGTTCTATTTATTTTATTATATCAACTGTACAAAAAAGTGTATGCTGTTGTATTTCATTCGCTCGTTTTCGTAATTATATTTTTTTTGGCCAAAGCATCAATTTCAGGATGACAATATGATATCGCTATCAAGCCTTTCGGGCACTTCACGAAATTTGCAAGCAACCTCGCATTATGTAACAGTCTAATTCCATTACCAGTAGCATACCCAAAATCAATCAGATTTTGTTTGTTTCTTCTATGTTATCTAACCAAGTATAGTAAACCAAAGAATGATTTCGTATCTATGCTTTTAATCTTTTGTCTTACTTTTGTTTGATGTCTAATGGTGGGCAAATGCATGAGTATATGTATGCTTACTCCTTCTAACAGTACGAGGTAACTGTCTCTATTTATAGCAAGAATACTTCAATATGCGACGTAATGCATGTAAATTGCAGGTATTAACTTCGTAGTACATATTAGCGAAATCTTTTCCAGCAGCTTCTTCAATTTTGCCCCGCCTTTCCGTAATTATCCTCTACATTTTCATCAATTTTCTGAATTTCGAACTTGTTATGCAAATTTAAATGACGATTGTCAAAAAAACATGATTCAATCTGACCATAAGAAAAATCACTTATAGGAACTCACGAAATGTACATATGTATCTATCAGATATACGAACAAAGTTGTTACTGCAGGCATTACATAGTTAATTTTTTTGATAATATTTGAATGTTTTTGTCTAAAGGTATTGCTTAATTACACTGGTCAACAGTTTTTTTTCTTACACGTTATGGACCTTTTCATTGTAATTCTGAAAATATTTTCAAAAATTGGCTATCACGTCAAGTTTCTGCGATATGTTTTTTGTATACATATGTATTAAATGTACTATATGTGTAAAGATATTTTTTATTAGTAAGTTAAAAGAAACTATCAAGGTATTAGCATGCTAACGGGCATGTTTGAACAGGGTTTAACATGTTTGGGCTTCATTTATATGTCATAGTCGTTAAAGCACTCCCTTTTTTCTCTAGAACCAATCAAATCAAGGAATTAATAGATCTGTGCATATATGAGTTTATATAAGACACGTTATTCGAAGAATTTCATCAAAGCATTGGACAAAGAGGGACCAGGATTTCGATACCTTAAACAAAAATTTCCTAATATATCTGAGGCAAAACTTAAAGAGGGGATTTTTAAGGAACCCCAGATTAAACTGTTAAAACAGCATCGAGAATTTAACGTCCTCTTGAGCGATTTAGAACGGACTGCTTGGGATGCATTTAAAAGTGTGAGAGAGAATTTCTTAGCGGGAAAAAAAAATCTGAAGATTACGAGGAAATTGTTAGTGAACTTCGTAGAAGTTACCATACATTAGGTTGTAATATGAGTTTTAAAATACATTTCTTGCATTCGCACCTGAACTTCTTTCCCTCGATGTTAGTGACGAGCATGGGGAAAGATTTCATCAGGATATTTCGACTATTGAAAAACGCTCAGGGCAAGTGGAATAGTGAGATGCTTGCTAACTACTGCTGGACTTTAATTTCGGAATGTTCATCCCAATATAAAAGAAAACTGAATGGAGGACTTTCTAAATACATCCCAGAATAGCATATCCTTAGTTAGTGTTAGTATTGTATCAATCAATCAATATGAATTTCATTTGTTTATAAAACCAGACGTGATAGAAGAAATTTGTTTTTATAATAATTATTAGTAATATAAAAAAAAAATATATACAAACTAAGTTTGTATATATGTAATTCATAAAGAAAAATTAAAAAAATAAAATTTGTTGTTCTGTGTTATTTATGACGCTGATGTAGCATGCTGGGCGGAGACTTATGGACAAACATAGAGGTCTTTCATAATCTTTCATAATCGAGGAGTCTTAATTGAAAAATATTGTTCATGCGGACATAATTTAAAATATTTGCTGTAAGAGTTTCTATATTCAGGAAAAATCTACAAAATTCGATTAATTTATTAAAATCATCGTAGCCCCTGCGAGTTTCTGCATAAACGAAACTCGTATGAAATTTAATTGAAATGCAGATTATAATCGCAGTAAAGTTGTCATCATCATTTAAATTTGACCTGTTATGACGACATCCACAACTGTATCGCCTGGATGGAATGCGTTGGGGACGAAGAGGTATCCGTGCCAAATAACTCAATTGTATAATTCTATATCATTAAGTAATAAGATTTGCACCTTTAACAATTTAGCACGCAAGCATGTGCGTGAAGACAAGTCTGAATACATATATTCCATTATGTTAAAAATTCCCTTAATAATAGTAATAATTTTAACTCATGCGAAAACTTACTGATGAATAAATTTTATACACCTGTGTTGTTAAATTCTATACAAAAGAAATATTTCAGAGTGCTGTATAGGCCTGGTTTTATGGTTTCAGTTAAATTAAACTTGCTGGATATCATTTAATTAAAGTATTAGATATAAGTAAAAGATATTATTGTGTCTAAAACTAAAAGAAATGGGTTTGAGGAGCTTTGAAACTTGAAACCATACATCAGTTTTATTTCCCATTAAATTATCCGACGAACAATGCATGCTTAGGTACAGCTAGTTAGGAACAAAATACTGCTAACATTTCTCGTTGGGTATTTGCCTTTTCCTAAACGCTCATTAGTTTTTCTGATACTTTTTCGTAATGGTGAAATTAGAAGAAACTGTTTCAAAATACAGCTTCAAGTTATTTATCCTCAAAGTAGTAGCTTGCTAGTTGTGGGCGAATATCTTCGCATTATTTTGAGTGTTACTAAACTAAGGATTTGCGACGACCGTTAATACTAATTATACCAATCATAAAATATATCTTTTGTAGAAGAAAATTGTAACGTCCATAATAAAATAGAACAGGAAGAATTAAAAATTAAATTGAATATAATACAGTCATATACAGTCAATGTTGTATAAAATATTATTAGAACCGGTCACAGTATGGTTGCACATAACGTTCTACCCATTATACCGATTTCTAGGCCTAGTCTAGTGCATAACTATACATAGTAGGCGACTACTGATCTAGATTTAAGTCAATCATTTGAAATGCAGATATTAGATTGTGATCGGCAGATCTAATAATCACGCTTATGAATTCATTATAAATTATTCATGTGTCGTATACGTAGCCAATATGAATTCGATTACAACAATATAATTCTTCTTTACGCGAAGATAATATAAGCATGATGTAGGTATATCCGCGACCTACAAAATATCCACACGTATAATTTAATGATTTTTAAAAATTCAACTATTAAAACCCAAGAAACACCTCCATCATGACCAAAAGACGAGAACGGATAGACGTACAGAATGCCTTTTTTCATCGCTTCAGGCTCGTTTTGCTCAACTATCTTCCTCCATCTCCCATAATGTGTCAAGCTCTTTATCTTATGCTAATCAATATGGTATATACAACCATCCACAAGAGAGGGATTAATGACGAAAACATTCTCGTGTATATACCTTTTGGCTAAAAGAGTATATTTCCAGGCACACAATAATTTATTCAATCTAGATATTAAGATCTAAAGATAGCGTAATAATACAGATTTGTGTTAAGTTTTACATGCATTAGGGGCATTATAGCCATCCGCATGACACCGACATAGGAGATGATTCTTATCTGACGAAGACTTGACATTTTACTTATACTTTTTATATGTTTTAAATATCTAATCAGTTTTTTTTGCTTTCAGAAGAAATAATAGATTTCAATCCGACTTCTCAATGAAACAAAAATAACTTTAATCCACCATAGATATGCACATACTAAAGAGAAAAATTACAAAAAAAAAATGAATAAAACTAAATATAAAATATGTTTAAATCTAATTACCTTGAAAAGGATATCCAGTAAAATACGGAGGTACATTCAATGTCGATACTGCCATTCTTTTTGTTAATTACAAGTTTTCTTCTACAACAAGAAGATTTTCCTATTTTTCCGCGCGACAGAACAGTCACAACAGTCACTCGTATCTCACCCCTACAGTCACAAAATTTCGCATAGACGACGGCGCAATATTAACAACAAATTCTATTTTGATTCTATTTGTACTATTCTTAAAAGCACAATATACGGTATGCACGATAAATATCAATGATTGATACAAAATTGTCAATACATACTTCTTCGTGTTCTAGAAGAAAACTGATCGCCAAGATGACCAACCCAAGCTAACACCTCTGCATTGTAGAAGAGCTACGCCCATGGGGGCCTCACGGTGCCCCTTCGTTATTTTCAGAAGTGACTGTTGATTGGTGGGATGTCTTATAGGAGGAGCTAGTGGTCGCACCAAAGCAGTTTAACTCACTCATTTGGTACCCACGGATTTTAAAATTCATTGAATAACACCTTTGGCGACCCAATGTCTAGGATATAATTTTTTTATGTTATGTGACAGATCGAGTGCAATTTTTTGCATGTGACTGTTACTATACCTATAGTTTTTTGGGAAGAAGAACGTATCGAATTTTTTGTTGTAACATTTGAATTTTTTTGATTTATTTTTGTCAGAGTCAAATGAAAATAGAGAAAGAGAGGAAGAGATGGTTGTTTTGGCAGTAACTTTATCTTAACGTCTGAGTTTATAAAGAAACATTATATGTATTTAGCATTTTTGCAAAGAAATTGTTTAAATGTGTGTAAGGCACTTTTGTTATTTAAATCAATAACAAATTATGAAGAAGAAACTTAGAAGAAAGTTTGTAGAATTATATTTTATTTGTAATATTTTGCAAATGAATCAAATATGTGCTTAGCGACCTAAAAGTCGGTAACCTTGGTTGGGCTTCATTCATTTTAAATACATAGGTATATGAATTTACTAGATTAATTGATTGAATTGCAATTCACTCACCCACATAGTATATGACCATTTTATCCGTCTAACTTATAATCTATGCAAACCTTATATTGTCATGTCACAAAAAATTATGATTAACAATTCGAAATCCACCGCTTAGGCGCTCTCAAAAACAATTTTAAATTGTATATAAAATCCTGGCCAGTCATTTTGTAACAAAAACCATAATTACTTACTTGAAAATTTTGAAATCTATATTTAAATTTGTTGGTAGAAAAAATTCTATTTAATAAACAGCCATAAGACAGAGCAGAAGTCAAAATAGAAGTATGCATGTAGTAAAAATAATTTTTTGCTACGATACCTACTAGTATAAGAAAGTTGTTAATTTCAGGCAATTGAATAGATATGAAGGTTGAAGTTGACGAAAAACACACCATATCGATACATATAATGATTTGCTTTTATTGAATATGTTGGTATTTTCTTTATGTAAAAGGCGCCTTCATACGCAAAAGGAATGTCAAAACTATTTGGGCAAATTGTGAGCTATAAATAAGTTTTAGTAACTTTATAACATTTTCTATTGGGTTTTATGTTATTGGCTTTTGCAGAAAACGATGTATACACACAACGCTTTGTCCGTAGCTATGGGATATACAGCAACTTGAAACCACTACTTGAAGCCATAAACAAAACTCTCTGAACCTGAATCCAGGAACAAAGCTCTCCTACAAAGTTGCCTTTTTTGTACTGATAACTTAGATTGCGGTGCTATCTGAATTGGACCCAGTAACTATTTTATGCTTCGAAATATAGTTTGCATTGATTATAATTAGACCTGTTGAAGCATCATTTTGCCGCCTATGAAAAAGCCAAAAGTTTTAACACCAGAAGTAATGAATTGATGTACTAATGAGGCCCCAGAAAATGAGGATGAATTTTCTTGTGTAACTGGCAAAGTTGTATTTTTAGCACAACTGGCGCTTGACGCAAACAAGCATTACATCAGCCAAAGATTAAAGATATTGAAGATCTCAAATCTGCTGCTTCGATTAGGGAAATATGCATCGCTTAAACCACCGTCGGTCCTTAGCTGCCATTTTTGTTGACACAGATAGAAACATTACAATTCTTAAGCCCTACGAATGTAAATGTACTGTTGTCGTCAAAAAAATATATTTATCAATATAATTGCATATAAAATTTCCAATTTGGATTCATAGTCACCAAACTTTAAGACAGAACCGTGCAGAAACTCCATTTCCAATAATTATCAAATTTATTATATTGATTCCAAAAAGCTAGGTAAATATCTTTGGAAAAATAATGTACCAAACTCGCCAACAAGAACCTATTGTTTGCTACTGTTACGCCCAAAGGCAGCCAGAGGCAGAACTCCATAAAAGAATTGATTAATAATCTAAAACAGTTTGATTTTATCCTCAGCAAGCAAGGATTTTGTAATGAAAACGAATTCGAAACGCACTATAAAGAAGGATATCCGTCCTCAATGTTGTCTGATGTAGAATCCGTTCCTAGAACCACTGGGGATATTACTTCAAGATGACACCCCGTAGCTAGTCCTCGATTTCTTAGGTCTCTCTTATTTTTAGTATCTTGTCTTCTCGAGGAACGTGGTGATTTTTTGTCGGTGGTCGTTTTTAGAGAGCATTGTTTTGCATGATGTGGTAGTTATTTGGTAACTAAACTCCTGCTTTTTTACGTAGTTTTGAACAACATTCAGGGGTATACCAGAGCTAAGCAGTATAATCTCTTGAGATAATCTCCCGCCAAGAAAATGGAAACGACAACATTTCCGTTGCCACCAAATAGTATTCGATTGGCGCCAGTAAAAGTCTGTGTGGACTAAAAAGTATCATGACAAAACTGAAAAATCCAAACAATTCATTCTTGCGTCCATTTTACATTAAATTTGGAATAATGGAGATTGTGTTAAGGAAAACAGAGCTTAGCTATTATTCAAGTTTCTTAGCAAGAAACAAGATCTAAACAATTCACTTAAAACGCTTTCTGTGACATCACTTTGTTAAGGTAACTCTACCAGATCAATGTGAGTTGAACGTTCAATACAATATCAGCCACATAATCTTAACTCAAATTTTGTAAGAAACTCCGTTTTGATCAAATTCGTTATATTAATTCCAAAAAATTAGGTAAATATTTTTGGAGCAAGACACGTTTTTCAGTGTCGGCAGAAAAATAATGTACCAATCTCGCCAGCAAGAATCTATTGTTTGCTACTGTTACACTCCAAGGCAGCCAGAGGCAGAAATGCAGAAAAGAATTGATTAATAATCTACAACAGCATGATTTTATGCTCAGCAAACAAGGATTTTGTAATGAAAACGAATTTCGAAACGCACTGTATAAAGAAGGAGATCCGTCCTCAATGTTGTCTGATATGGAATCCGTTCCAAGAACCACTAGGGATATTACTTCAAGATGATTCCTCGTGTTAGCCCTGGATTTCTGTCTCTCTTATTTTTAGTATCGTGTCTTCTCGAGGAACGTGGTGATTTTCTGTCGGCGGTCGTTTTTATAGAGCATTGTTTTGCATGATGAGGTAGTTGGTAACTAAACTGCTGCTTTTTTACGTAGTTTGGAACAACATTCAGGGGTATATCTAAGCTAAGCAGTATAATCTCTTCAGATAATCTCTCGCCAAGAAAATGGAAACGACAACATTTTCGTTGCCACCAAATAGCATTCGATTGGCGCTAGTCTATAAAAGTCTGTGTGGACTAAAGAGTATAATAACAAAACTGAATAATCCAAAGAATTCCCTTGCCTCGATTTTACATTAAATTAGGAATAATGGAGATTGTGTTAAGCAAAACAGAGCTTAGCTGTTATTCAAATTTCTTAGCAAGAAAAACGATATAAACAATTCAGTCCAAACGCTTTCTGTAACAGCACTCTGTTAAGGTAAGTCTACCAGATCAATGTGCTGGAAATATTTATTTGTTATATTAATTTTTTGACAACGCTCAATTATCTTCAACTTAATGTCCATTTGGTATAAATCTTCTGATTTCATTGCGTCGAATAGGATATTTAAGGAGCCGTCATGGTAATAGCAACTGACATTGGATAGGGCAGTACTGATAATCCAGAGTTTAAATCTTTTCGGGAATGCTTGTAGAAACGTCTCGCCAAATCGGTACTCCATTTAGTTTTATTTCTAGTACAAAACCAGTTTTATTTAATTCAACAATCGGGAAACATCGCCAATGAGAAAGCGTTTAATTTTTTTTTAATATTGATGTTTATCAATAGATGCTACAACAAGTAAATAAAGTTTATTCACTTAAACATTTTCATGATTATATACCTCTTATTAGCACTGTTTACATGCTAAACCACTCTCATTTGCCAGGAGGTATAAGCATACTATCTAATCTTTATTATACCTTAGACGTATTCAATTTTTACATCTCGCACAAAAGGAACAGAAAAACAGTTGATTGTCAGGAAAACCCAGCCATTAAAAATAAGAAATACGTGTCTGTATATGAGTTACAGTACTTTCTAATAGTTATCTGTTTTTTTAGAATTACACATAAGGAAGTATAAGGAATGAATTTCAATTCCTTACATAAAAGAGGCAAAATAGTCTATCCTCAATCACCTGTTTTAATTGCATCTTAAATGGATATTGATTCCATGGAGGTCTTGTTTGGTAGATAATCGACTTTAGTCTTCCAACTGTAACAAACTTGCCAGTTATAAACAAGGAGTGAAAATTAATAGTTGAAGTTTCTTAATACGTCAATTAACTGAATTTACATTTCAGCGTTAGACATTGCTAGATTATAACACTGATGGAATTAATTTCCAGGTACCTACGTAATGTATGTATGTATAGTATTAACATTTAAGTGTCACCTGTGAAAGCATCAACATTTACAGCTAAAGATGGAAGTGGATAGTACCATTAGATTAATTATGATTTTAAATAGTAAATCGTTTTATTAATTGGTGTTATAAAGTAATAGAGCCAAATGAGTAACTAACTGGGATAAACTGTGCACACGTACTAGGTATTCACTTATATTACGTAATTACTTGTTCATATAACTATGAGTGTGGAACTATATTTATTGTGTGATATCTAATGATTTCTTAAGGTTCTGGTCAAGAGCTGAAGCAAAAATATTATACCCAGACATCATTTTGCTAAAATTACATTTTTTTTTGATGTATTGAATTGAAAATTTTATCTAAATACGCAGAAAAATACAGCTAGTGTATAAATATTTGAATTGTGCAGTATTCTACTCCTTCACTAGCTAATAATACTAGGTACTAATAATACTATCACTATTACATTTCACATTTAAAGGCACATCAGTTTTCTTTTTCCACCCATGTATTGTACTTTATTTTGCTATAATAGTATGTCAGCTACTGCAAAGTAATCAGTTTTTTTGTGATGCAATTGTACCTATATAAGCTTGGTGCAGTAAAGATACGTCAGGCCTCGTATTCTTAGAAGCTGGCATTACAGCTGTTCCTGTTTTGGGTCTCCTGTTGTATGCAATTTATGCTTCGCATTTTAATTTTTTTTATAAATTCTTCTGTTATTATGATTTCTATGGTGACGAAGCCCAAGTAGATGCATAATTTTTTCCCTGCTGAAATTGATGTAGGTTTAATGCAATTAACAAGTGATTGCTTGTTTTATGCTGGTAGTTTATTAAATAGATTGGGCAGTGATGATTTTATTGGACTTTAAGTAGATGGTACACCAACTCCAAGGGATTCTGAAGATAATTTGGGCCTTCTTTTCAATAGTGACATGCGGTTTGAAAACAATACTACCGCAAATATTAAACAGGAATATGTATATTAACTAACATTAAATTATACTCAAAAACATATTTTAAATCACATTAATAAAACGCTGTATTTAGTGCCTCTAGTATAGTTGGCGTCAAAATAAGCATTACCTAACAATACCATTCATTTGGTGTTTATCTGTATTTGTGAATGATGTGTTTCCATATCAGGTAGTGAAGAATTGGTATCGAGAATTTCGATGTAGAAGAACAACTTGCGAACATGCTGGTTGGCCCTAAACTGTGTGCACTCAAGAAACTGTTGATGGTTTCTGACTTGATTAAGCAAGATCGTTGGTTAAATATTAAATGTTTAGCAGAGATAATCGGCTTTCCAACCTGTATAATTGGAACAATAATCATTGGGACCTCATAATTTGGGCAGCCCAAATGTTGACACCCGAGCAACAGCGAGAACGAGTCCATGAGTTTGGATGCGGATTGAAAATTGTTTAACAGTGATCCAAATAAAAATTCTGGATCGCTTTGTTATCATTGATAAAACCTGATGTCGCCACTTCAATCTCGAGTCGAAAGTCGAAGTAAGGAGGGGGACATCGCGGATCGCGATCACCAAGCAAGTTTATGACTTCCAATCCTTGGCTATGGTGACCATTGTTTGAAATGCCAAAGACATTTTATTAATTGATTACCTGAAACGAAAACATACAATCATGGAACACTATAACGCTACACTAATTCATCAACTTCATGATTGCATCAAAGAAAAAAGAAGAAGAAAGTTGGCGCATACAATTTTGTTTCATCAGGCTAATGCTCCAGTGCATAAGAGCTTTGTTTCGTTAACTCCACAATGCAGGTTTCGAGTTGATGAATTTTTATTTATTTCCAAAACTAAAGGAATGTCTTCAGGGGACCAAATTTAATAGAGATGGCAAGGTTATGATAGCAGGAAGAATTCTTCTCTGATCTAGAACTGAGGTGGAATAAGTGTCTTCAAGTAGAGAGTGACTATGTTGACATAAGTTAGTTGTTTTATAATGGTCTAATCGAAGATGGTCGCATTGTACGTGCTTTGTTCACAAAATTTTAGAGACAAATAGCCCACCATATAGCGGTGCAAAAATTAAATTCAGAACAAATGTGCATCATATTAATATTAGGAAAAAAGATTTAGTTGATAATTCCGCACATCTTTCTGATTATTCTAAGCGGAGTTTCTGTTATAATTGTGCACAAGCAATGAACACGTTACGTAGCCACATAAGAGAGCTCTCTCTACTCCAAATTTACCAAAAAGTTGTAAAACTTCTTATTCTTGAATCCTCTAGGATTAGCTGCAGATGATCGTATTCGAAATTATTTGAATTGCGGTTTCAATTTTGTGTTTCTTGCATTATTATTCTGTTTTCAAACTATATTTTAGTAATAGCATGTAAGGTTGAAATGTAGATATTTTTCTTGCAAATAAATGTGCTTATTATTTTTATTTACCTAGGAGGAAATCCTTTATGGACGGCGTGTGGGACTCCAGTATCTCCAGTACTGTTTACCCACTAAAACCTCCTGTATCTGAAAGCCTCGGGCGCACCCAGGATCGTCTGGAAGACATAACTTCAAGTGTGACCGGTGGCCTACTTCCCTTAACGAGGTGTATCCATCTGTTTTGCTATTCTCTCATTCGATTCTTTCTGTTTCATGATTTTGGAGAACATTTCCTATATGGTTTCCAAATTGGTTATGTTTTCCATCATTTTTACTATGATTGTCTCTGCCGTTAAGGTCACTCCCACTGTCGCGTAGGTAACATCTGCAAATCCTCCTATCTCAGACATTCTTAAGTGGTGTTCTCCAACGTGTCTACCATCCTACAGTACATACAGATATCAGTTGCATCATTTTTGAATGAGTAATGCAACATTTGCTTTAAAAATAATTCTTCGAAGATCTAATAGTATTCTGCTCTTCAAAAAAAATTATATTTACGCTGTATATTTATAGCATTTACTTTTTCTTTTAAAATGAACAATTTAAACCACAATTTCTGGATATACATAATATTAATAATTGCATGAGCATGGTTTTTAAAATGTATGGAAAGTTCTATCTAGCGTTATTGGTGTAGTGAACATTTAATGCCTTCTTGTTCCATTAAATTAATATATGCATGGGGAGTGTACTAGGAAGGATTACTTTAGCTATTGACGATTTCCTTAATCAATAAGGGCATATACCCGATTAAAATGATTGATGCATAATTATAATAATAATTGAAGAAGTACTTTAAGAGAGTTTTACCTGTTATAATAACCTAGTCTTTAACATAAAAAAGAACTTCGCAATAACTAAGTACATAATAGAAACAGTTCTGAAAATATTTCACTAAAACTAGCACGTTTATTTCTTAATATTCCCCATATACTAATACATTTTAAACAGAGCTTTTATAGCAGAAACCTGTCACAAGTATCCGTAGTATGTAAAATCTATTCATACTATACCGATTGGCCCCCAGAGATATATGTGCATTTATTAAATCCTACTAGTGTAAATACCAAACAAATCCTGACGTATTTCTGATCAATGAGAACTGAGCGATTCATGAGGCGATAGAGATGCACTGTTACAGGCTACAGCAATACATTACTTACCCATGGGAACACCGTATACAATTACTCTTCTATGAAGTGGTAAATCGCACACAAAACTTTGAACACGAAACTAATCAACGCTAGAGAAGATCAATCGGTACTGTCAAGTACGGTTGTAAAGTTAAACTTCCTATTTACTTTCGTAAATAACTCTATTCCAAAACTTGTGTGCTTTTTCACTCTTTTAAAATTAAGCACTTTATTTTGTAGATGTTATAAATTTTTGTGTGGAATGCGTATTACATAATTAGATGGTACATACTCTAAAGCATTACGCAAAAAGCAGATATTATTCACTTCGAAGGAAGTATGCTTATTCAATGAAATTAACCTCTTTCAGTTCTCGTTTTAATTAATTCTAATGCGTGAGATCAGAATGTAGATTTGCTGCTGGTAGTAGAGGAAATTCTACCAAAAGCATGTAGTACAGTCAAGGCCCAAATTTGACTAAATTGCATTTTAGCGGATACACTACAATCGCTCGCGTACATTAGCTGGATCATGTCAGTTGCCAAAACTTTGTAATTATCCATATCCTGTTGGTAATGTTTCACTTTGTCTGAAATACTCTTATATTAAACTTCGTTTGATTGAAATGGCAGAACCTTACTTGCATTTGCCAAGTAAAAGATGCATTTTATAAAAATACTATAAAGTTATCTATATTTAAAATAGTTCTGATCTTAGTATTTTTAGGTATGGTCGACTTGCGTCTCCCTCGTCTCTCCATCTTTGTGAATTTTTAGTGTAACAGGGCTTGAAAAAGGTTGAACTTGTTGCTTTCTCAAGATCTTATAACAGATATCTAACTAGCTTCGATAGCAGTTTCATACAGACCGTAACTAGATTATTTCTAGAAGCAATAAGCGTTAATGTTCTTCCAGAAGTTATTATTTCGAAATAAAACATTTCACATAAATATCAAGTTTGATTTTAAATTTAATAAAAAAACTTAAGCTAGAAACAATTATAATGTACAAGAAACTCATCAAGCTGAGTTAACGACTTGATGTTAAACTCCTAATAGGTACATACATGCGACACCACTACAACAGAACCATAATCTTAGAAATAAAGAAAATACTCTCATGGAATTGAAGGGAAAATCGACAGGTCTTCCACACAATTACAGAAGAGCTGTTACAACCATTTAATTTAAACACTGCAATAATTATTATCTATTTATTACCGTAATATTTTGTAAACTAATCAATGCTCGCGGGAAATGCCCATCAGCAATTTAAAGACTCATCTATGACCCTCTTACAGGTAATGTATTGTTACCTTTATAGATTCCGCAGACTTTGGATTATAATTTTTTAAAAGGTTGTTGTTAATGGTGTAGGGAAATTAGTCATTAAAGTTAACGATTTATAAGTGTCTAGTAATATTTACACGTTTTTAATAATTGAAAAAGTCGTTACTAGTTTGAGAAGAATATTAAAATCTAAAATCATACGTAGGTACAATTCAGGCCCTACAAAAAAAACCTAACGATTAATGAGGTATATTTTATATCGTCTATAAGTTGCAATGCAAATATTTATTTAATATCAAATTTGGTAAATTTGACAAGTTTCGTAAAAATGCCTTCTACACGAATTTGTGCCTCCCCATAACACTAAGTTCAGAATACTGAATCACATTGCGCAAACTATCTCTAAAGAACATAAATATTCCAAATTCAGCGTGAGAAATTCAATATTGCAAAAGCGCAAGTTGAATATTGATCTGCTTTGGCATTCGAAATATCATCAGAAGTCAACAGTCTGAGATGAACTGATTGCTGAGGAAACAACATACTGGCTGTTTTTCAAGGACCCAGTATGTAGGTTCCTTTGCAACAAAAAAGACCCATCTTATAAATAATCGTCAAAAACTTGAAAGAAAAATTTGCAAAATTACTGAGATGTTCGATGAACTTCATTTTGTACCTTCTTCTTTTCTATTTGGAGTACCTACTTCTATAATATCTAGGTGCTAGTGACATGACAGTAGAAGTGTTACACCCAGAAGGAGTAATTTGTTCAACATGATTGCTGATGTCATCAAAATGATTATATTTAAAGCATGCTATGATACGAATATCAACTTTTTATCAGTGATGATTTTTTGCGAAAAAGAAAATCTCTTACTTTTCTGCGAAGAGGTTCATGTTCATGAGAGCTGACTTATATAGATAAGTCCAGTTACTGCGTGTGCGTCTACAAGTGTTAAGCGTAACTATCACCGTGTTAGTGACTTTGACAGGGGTGGAATTGTTGCCTATCTAGATGTTGATTTGTCTTATCGCAAACTCGGCCGTCGTGTTAATTGTAATGCAATGAGGGTAATGCGTGTGTGTCGTGTGTGGACAGAAGAAGGGATAGGAACACGAAGAAGACCAACTGGTCAACCGAGGCGTACCAATGGTTTGGAGGAGCAGGCAGCCCTATTACTATGCGTCTACGATATCGCCGCATTCGAGCCTTTGGACTTTTTTATACCGTCCACGATTAGTGCTTCCTATGACTGCGGCCCACTATCGCCGACGCTTGAACTGGTGCAGAGAACGGCAGCATTGGGAAGCAAAATGGCATAACGTTGTCTTCAGTGACAAATCCCGATGCTGTCTAGGTATCCACGATGGCCGTATAAGGGTACGACGCCGCTGCGGAGAGAGACGCGATATTGGATTTGCTGGTGAGAGGTATGTACACAGGACTATTGGAGTAATGGTTTGGGGGGGCTATCACTTATGATAACCGATCACCACTTCTGTTTATTTGAGGCAGTATGATAGCTGTGCGTTATATTGATGATGTCCTACAAACCACTTTACTACCTTATCTAGATGACCGTCCGCACGCCCTTTTTGAGAGAGACAATGCACATCTCCATACTGCTGGTCCAACTATAGACTTTCTTCAAGAAGCAGGCGCTAATGTTTTGCCGCGGCTACCCTGCTCCCTGGATTTAGACCTCATGAAACATGTGTGAAATAACATGGGAAGGAAACTGTCCACTTTGCACCATCCTCCACAAACTTTGGCGCAGATAATCAGCGAAGTTCAAGTTGCTTGGAACGAGGTGCTACAAGAGGATATCGACCATCTCATTTTGTTGATGCTCAGACATGTACAAGAGTGTGCTCACCTACAGAGTCGCCATACACACTATTAATTTTTTTTGTGTTACATGTTAATAAAATTTCTTGCAAATGTTATCCTTTCATTTCTGATGTGATGATGATTCCTTCTGGATGTAACAATGTCTCCGAGTAGAAACTTCTATTTTATTATTCCATTGTAGTACAACGTTGATTTATTACTACGTTCCCTATATCTCGATAGAAGAAGCTTCTAACCGAAAAGATTTTTGACGTTTTAAAATTTAATAACTGCGGTAGAACTGTTATTTATTCTTTTGCGAATATAGCAGTGAAACTATAAACATCTATAGTCGTGGTTATCTGTTCTCAGCTACATCTCAGGGCAATCTGAAATCTGCAAGTTTATAATCTCTAAAATTATCACAGAATCGCCAAATCAGAGTAAAAATGAAATTGAAACTTGTGATTAAGATTTAATACAAGACCAGAAAAAAAAATTATGCACTTTTATAAAGTCGATAACATGGCGAAATGTGTTAGACTGCAATTATTATTAAAAGTTTTTCTATTAATTCAGTCATACGGTACTACAAAAAATGTATTTAATCGTCTATAATTGTTTGAGCTTATATATGTATATATATGTAAGCTCAAACAATTATGCATAGCAAACGCACACAACACCCTATGTTGTGTTTATAGACGTTTTAAAATCTTAATCAAATTTTACTGTACCCTAACGCGTAAATTCTCGGTTTGAAGAAAAACATGGCTGCGGACTTAAACAGTACTAATGAAACTGAACGGAGCACTATCACGCTGCATTTTATGTTGTTTAAAATTATACTTATTTTACACTACAGTGTGGGTCTCAGTTTACAAAGGCTCTATACCGCCTGTAAAATCAATAATGATTGATATGACGTGCTTAAAAAGTGTGCTCCATTTTACTGCAATATTGATGATTGCTAGAAGAGAGAGATAGTTCTAGTTAAAGATAATTTGTTGTCAAGTTCTCTTTTATTTTATTTAAAATTTTGACAAACGTTAAAAATAAAGAGAAAACAAAAATGTTGTTTACTAATTGTACAAGTAGTTTTTTATTGCTAGGATAAACCTTGAGGATTTTACAGTATCCCATACAAGTAAACCTATTCCATTAAAAGCGGGGCCCAGCCTATAACTCGCATCTGACATCTGACAAGTCTTAACATAACCATAAAAGCTTCGATCAGTTGGTATTAAATCTGTAACTAGTCATTCACTGGCATCTTAGTAATCTCATTTCCTCTGATACCAAATTGGTTTAATGCTAATAATCTATCTCAAAGTAATGCTGTAATGTACTGCTAGTTGTCCAACTTTCCGGTAGCACTACAATACCGGCTCAAAGTCTAGATCAGCATTATTTTAGTCTGTAAAATGAATAAAGATTTCACTAAGCTATATGAAATTGACGACGGACAAGATGTTTTCGGCTTTTCGGTCTATAGTTATTTTTTTGTGATCTGCTACCTTTTTTAGTGGTTTTAAGTGGTTTCACAACGGTTATTCTTAGTTCTGCGCAGAATATTCCATTTTTGAGGCAGTGTAGTATCAACTGATCTACAACAATTCCGGTCTACACATTGACAGAGAATTGATGTTGATGACAGGCATTCACTATTTCGTGCGGATCTTTTTCGGTTCGTATGTGATTATTATGAAAATTAATAATCGCGTTTCTAGAGAAAGTAGCCTCGTCGGTGAACAATATTCGAGCCAAATAGTCGATTGCACCATTGCCAAACTCCACGCCACTCTTTGTGGAAAACCTGCTGGCAAAAGAGCCTGCAGCCGTTGAATGTGATATTGATACAAATCTTTCAATAGGTATTCTCCAAACTGTTTAAATGTTTAAAGCAATTTTTCTGGGGCTTGTAGTAGGATGTTCCTCAATTTCATTTAGTATTATGAAGAAGACGGACAAATATTGAATGATGCGGGATGATAAGGTTCGGGAATCGTTCTTCATAAAGACATGTAGCAGCAGGCGAATTTCCATTGGCAAGGCCGTAAACGAAATGTACATACACATCTCGGTATTCGTGTAATTAATTTTAGAAAACAGAAATTGGCAATAAACTGAATAAATACTCTGACAACTATTGACAAATATTGAAATAACCAATAAAGAATTCTCTCTCAACACAATAGTTTTTGATGAACCTTATTTAAAAACACGAATTCTACAAAATAGTATTTATAAATATTCGTTATGCTCGTAAAACAGCTCTAATTGGTTTATAAGTATAAAATCTAAGGTAGATAAAATTTCCAGTAAAAGAACTGCTAAAATGCTTGCACACAGTAGCTAAATACTTCAAGTATTGTTTCTTTATGGAGTTGAAGATGAAAGAATAATCTTAACTTTCACATGGTGACCAGAAGTCGTTTGTTTACTGAAGTTATGGTACCTCTTATGGTTTCTGTAACTATCGCGTAATGGTTTAGAAACCTAGTCTAAAACCTTGAGCGTGTCAGTGTATTGGGTGCAGACTATGGGCGTTTCCACAACATTTTATATATAAACACAAAGTTGGTGTAACTTAGGATTGGTTAGAAAAAATCGCGCATTTCACTTCGGCTCAACAATATTTTTCGAATTCACTAACTCCAATACACGTTTTCATTTAGCCATTTTAGAGGACAGAATTTGCTCTAAATAATTTAGAAGTTCGTTTAGTTAAGGTTCATAGAGAGAGGGAAACGACTGGTCGTACTTCTTGCCATAATTTTCTCCGCAACATAAATTTAGTTTAGTTACTTCCCTCGTCTATCAATATTCTCAGAGCAGAGAGTATTCTTACAATTAAGTACACTCATGGAAAGTAAAGATTGGACACTTTCAATACGTTGTTATATGGAAACTGTCCAATCTTTACTTTCCATGGGTGTACATATACGATCATAGAAGAAGTATATAAATATGAAGTCCGGCTCTGCTGCTATTCGTACCGTAACAGCTTTGTATCGTACGCAATCTCTTGATATACGTTAAATAATTCATATCTAGTCAGAGTTCAACAATACGCATAATGCGCTCCGTTTATATACGTTGAAAATATATTGAGTGTAGTGTCCAGTATATAAATAAGATAATGTGGTTTATTGCGTCATTGAGTTTCGGCGTAAGCTTGCCCAAAAGGCATTATATTAGAACTGATTCATATCAGGGCTGGCCGATCCTAAATTCCGTATCTCCCATGCAGTTTCTATTAAATTAATGTGGGGAGTTGTAGTTGCTGATTGAGTCGAATAACTCAAGCTTCAAGGACATAAATAGAACTCAATCGTAACATTATGATACAAATTGTTTATATTTTTTGAAATATATTGAGTGATGTAATATATTTTACATTTTATGTAGTACAGTAAAACCTGTGACTAGCAGCCACTAAAAAAATCAAAATTGTTGGCCGTTATTCAAAGGTGGCCGCAAAAGACAGGGGATGGATATTACTCACGCCAACTTCTAAGCAAATATTTTCACATGATAGCTATTATTTTTCTTTTAGAAATAAAATTCATTTGGACATTATTTTAAATAATTTTATTAAAAACTTAAAATTAGAGAATACAGAGATACATATATAAGTGAACTAAATGTGCATAGGTATGTACCTACATTTTATCATAAGATCCGATGCCATCCAAGCCTTTTTGTTATGTCCCCACTCTAAAGGTAATTTGCCGATATGATTTCCCTTAAAACACCGAGGATTTGTACTTGTTCCAATAACTAAAGGGTTTTCTTTGTCGCCTTCCATATTTACGCAGAATAAAATAGTTAACCGTTGTTTTTGCCATTGCATTTATCGTATTTTAATGCAAAAGTTTATTTGGCATGGCGCGATGATACAGACCTGTTTCTTCAACACTTGATATATCCTTCGGGGAATAATACTTTAAAATTTATGGTAATTTAGATTTTCATGCTTCTACATCTTCTAAATTTACATCAGCGGACTCACCACAAATTGATTTAAAAGTAATATTGTGCCTTCGACAGAAACATTCCAACCAGTCATTTGAAGCAGCAAAATTCTCAACGTTTAAATTTCTTGCTGTCTCTAGCGCCTTTTGTTTAGTCAATGATCCATATATGGGAATGTTTTTATTTCTAGCCATGCAGAACCACTTACACACAACTTGATCCTCTGCTACTCCACCCGTTTTAGGGAATTTCCGTTTCTGATTCAAATTAATAGCTTCTTAATACATTCTTTTAATATCACTTTTGTTTTTTAGGATATCGTTAATTTGAGTTTTTTCAAATCCGAATTTTTCGGCTAACTTCCGCAAACTTAAATTATACTTGTCACTCTCCCCGATAATATCAATTTTGTCTTTCAGTAACGAACGTTTTCTTTTTAGCGACCTACTCAAACACTTCACGAACACTACGATAAACTTAAAGTGATCGAATGAACAGGCGTTTTTGGAAACTGCTACAATCAGCTGCTGCTGTAAAATAATTCTATCGTGTTTCATTATAACTAACAATAAACCCTTACAAGTAAATTCTGTCACCTTCTTTAGACTGAACAACAAATTCGTTAGTTTTAAAATTTTCGATATGAACGACGACCGTTATTGGGAGGTAAATGTTATTGCTTTTATGCCATAAAATATTGGGATAGTCTGGCTGTGGCCGCTTTGTAAAGGCGGCCGTTATTGCAAGGATTGTATATATGGAAATACCCGCATTGTAGATTTTTGCAATGTTAAAGCTGGCCGTTATCCAGGTGGCCGATGTATACAGGTGTCCGTTAACACAGGTTTTACTGTATGTACATTATGGGTATATAATGGTGCAAATGATAATAAATTATGCCAAGTAGTTTCGTGGTAGCTATATTGAAGAGTAAACGTTAGTAATTGCGGTTGATTAGCACAATGGTGCTGTAAATCCAAGGAGGGATTTTTTCGTGGTTTACACGGCAAGACTTTATGCTATTCATAATGGAAGCAGAAGCTATCAAATATACGATAAGAGTTGAATGCAAGTAAAGGTGTTAATCCTTCTGTGTCCATCTTTCCGTCAACATCTCCCTTGTTTGAAATTATATTTATGTTCGAAAAAGATTGACACAAAGCAAAATCAGTGATTATTTAGAGGATATTTATCGCGTTGAATTGAATAGAACAGATTATATATTTCGAATCGCACCCATCTTCCTAACCTAATCTAATAAGTTTCTGAGATGGATCATTTCATCATAGCGACGAACCCGTATACCAAAATCAACAACTCTCCTAAAACCCTAAATTCCGAACTATTACGGTTGGCCTGGGGCTGCGGTCCCTTTGCTGACCGACTTTGCACTTTATAGCGTTCGCAGATTATTTCGTATGTTTCAATTTGAGGAGAAACGCCGAAGGCCCTCGAGCCGAGATTAACTTTATGACGTCCAAGTTGTGTTCCATAAATTATACACAGTGATGGGTATTTTTTCTCGCATTGTCAACTCCGGAGAATAGAAAGCAACGGCATTCTAATGAAATTGACATTGACAATGTTACAGAAGTAATGCCGTTTTGTAATTGTTAGTTGCATTTATTAATTACATTCAGTTATCTGTTTAAGTGTGTATTTTATGAGGCTTTCTTCGGTGAAAGGTTAGACACCGTATCCATATTGATTTTCTGTATTGATTATATTATGTATGGTATTGCAAGAAAGCAGTTGCAGATTTTTGTATGAGATAAAGTACCTATATTATGAAAACCATTTTGCTTATTAATTTTTCCAAATAATTGAGGTCAATAGATGGAAGGTCAGGATTATGAAGGGACCAGACCATTAGCGAAACTTCTCCTGCCATTCCTCTTTCCTCCAAAAAACCTCGACTTACTTTGGCTGTGTGTTTGGGATCGTCATCGTGCTGGAATGTAAATGGTTGAGTGATAATGCGGCTTTCTGATGGCAATGCGCTATTTTGCAAGATATCCAAATATTTTTTCTTTCGCATTTTTCCAGTTATTTTAAAAAAATCACCCGTTCTTTTACCAGCGAAATATCTCTAAACTATTACATTTCCCTCACCACGCTTCAGGGTAAGCAATAAGCACGCTTCATTAAGATGTTCTCCTGGTTACCAACGAACCAACCTTCTGCTCTAAGATTCGAAGATTTCAAATTTGGATTCGTCCGTCCATGAGCTATCCTGGTACTACGCTGACGGGTGATATCTGGTGCGATAAGGCGTTGGTCTCACTTTGGTGTTGAGATTATGGAATCTGCCTTCAGCAGAAGTTGTTGCACGTGGTCTTCCATTACGCTTCTGATCATTAAACGATCTCATTTTTCTCTTTTTTGTCAAGGTGTAATAAACGCTTTTCTTTGAAATTGCTTAACCAGGGCGATTATCCTTTCCGAATATTTTCCTCGTTAAAAGTTCAAATTGCAGAAAACTGTTCTAAAGTTAGTTGCTTGCTTCAAAGCATTTGCAGGTTTGGATGAGATCTTGACATATGTAACGGATGCAATGAAATCGTCTGTTACACATTGCATACCACTGTTTTGCCTCTGGTGTTTTTCCGGATATATTCAAAGTTTCCAGAATTATACCAATTCCAAAAAAAGGTAATTTAGAACAAATTTCGTATTATCCACCAATTTCACTCTTACCTGGTTTCAGTAGGATTTTTGAAAAAAATTAAATATCCGATTATTAAGTTTTTTTTAACTATCTTAAAATTAATTAGCAACCAACAATTTGCATTCAGACAGCAAATGTCAACAAAAAATGCAATATTCAGTGCCTTGTTTCAGGTTTCTAAGAGTTTAGATGAGGGAAATTCTGTTGTAGCTATATATTTTGACCTATCTAAAGCTTTTGATCGAGTTAATCACCAGCTCCTTTTAGATAAAACGGTATCCTATGGAATTCGTGGTGGATTTATTTACATCATACTTGTCTAACCGTTGTCAAGCAACATGTGTTACTGGTGTTGAGGGCTGTATTAGGAAAACATTTGTATCTGATGGTGTTACTGATCAGTGTGGGGTTCCTCAAGGCTCAATTTTGGGACCCACTTTATTACCTTCAGCGTTTTAAAATTTTCTTTGTTCTTCTATTTTATTTTATGAGGTTGTGAGTATAGCTATTTTTAACTCATTGTATTATTTTTATATGTGAAATTGACGTGTGCAAATACTTATGTTCAGCAGCACTAATAAGGTATCTATCTATCTATCTAAAAATGGTAATAAACTTTCACGAAAAACTTAAGGGTACTCCCTCATTTTAGAGCAACAAAAATTAATATAGGAAATATTGTAATGTAACAATGACTGAATAACACTCAGTAATTTGGATGCTTTACCCACACTATTTAATAAATAAATTGATTTGAATTATCTCTAGCATTTTCCAATTTAGTCGAGTCATATTTGGTTGGCAGAAGGCTTTATATGTTGAGTATAACACCTTTCTTTGTCTCGTGTCCATCAGGGAGCACTTTCATTTTTACATTTTATTACTGATATCGTCGATTATCTTAACTGTCATAATGATACTGTGTTTGATGATACGAAGAAGTGAGCCGTTGGTTGTCAAATTTTGCAACAGATTTATATAATTATGGTAACTGATGTCTGAAAAACTTAATTACAGCAACTTAAGAACAATTTGTAAAGGAATTGCTTTTTAATAGTACCAAAAAGAGAGTAGCAGTAATAAATCTTTATTTTAGAAAATGTTAAACCATACAGTTAATATGGAATTTTATAACAATTATGGCATATTTCCCGGCGATACGTAGATGTACAACTAATAATTTCTTAGTTTGAAATTAATTGATTTTGTTTCTTCGTTTACTTAAAAAAGAACTTTTATAATTTAATTTTCATCGTTTTACGGAACGATCCAATCATGTAATGACAATAGCAGAAATAAAACAAGAGAAAATCGAAAATAATCGTGATAGTATAAGTCATTTTCATGCCGACTAGATCAAACGAAACAACCGAATAACCAACGAAAAAATCACAGTAATTCCTAAAACTAATTTCAGTTTTTAAGGTAAATAGCGAACATCGGTGCCCAGGTGGTCTCATCGGTCCATTTGGCTTAGTTCATGTAAAAAGGGCCCTAACAGATGACTTGGTTTATTAGATTAGTTATGCTTTGGACTACCTACAAAGTTCTCATATATTTCGGTGTATAAGAAGCCTTGTGGCTTTTTTTGCATGCGGTGGATCTATTGTCCGATATTTAAAAATATTTCAAAAAAGGGTCACTGTATTTTTATCTACCGACTTCCATTTTTAGTGTATTACAGTTTGAGTCGTAGAAATAAGTTATTGTTATATTATATCGCATTTTATGAAAACTGACGTGGCAAATTTATAAATATTTGAAATAGCTTTGCAAATGAGATTGTTTATAATGCATGCATACATATTTCTTATATAGTCGGTAACATTGTAAGTGTTGCACCCAGAAGGAGTAATTCGTTCAACTTGAGTTTTTGTCATCAAAATGATTATACTTAAAGCATAACTTTTTATCATTGATACTTTTTGGCAGAACATAGTCTATTTCTCAATAGTTATGTAGATATACACTACAAATGTCAATGTTAAATAAAATTTTTAAAATTCTATATAGGTATGAAAATAAAAATGGATAAATACAAACATTTACAAAAACAATATATCCACAAGGTAAAAAACAAACAGTACTACATCACGACAAACAAAACAGATTAAAAAAAGAAATAAAACAAAATCGTTAATCACACAAAAACTTTTCTACTTCGTAGACCTCCTGTTCCAGAAGCATTTACTTAACCTTCTTTTTGAAAGGATCCAAAAGCAATTTTTTCAGGATTTCGGGAAGGCGATTGTAAGATTTCGCTCCCCAGTAGTTATTGCTCTTTGAGAGCAGGTGAGTCTGTGATATGGCACTCGCAGATGGTCTCGCGATCTTGTGCCCTTTTTTGTAGAACGAAGCTTCTGTGCGCCTCGGCCGACATTTCCCAGAAAAGAATTCCATAACATAACAGGGAATGGAAATATTCAAACTACGCTGCTTTTGTTGCTTTGTGGTTTGTTAGCTTCTTTGTTCTTCTTATAGCGAACAGAGCAGTCCAGAGATTTTTTGCTAATTCATCAATAAGATGCCAACTTAACGAAGAGTCAATAGTGACGCCTAAGAGTTTCACTGCTGCGGATTCACCCGGGCCTCTGGTGGCCTCTTGTGTGAGATATCATGGGAAGGAGACTGTCCACTTTTACCATCCTCCACAAACTTTGGCGCAGTTACTCAACGGAGTTCAAGTTGTTTGGAACGAGGTAACACACGTTGATATCGACCATCTCATTTTGTCGATGTCTAGACGTGTACAGGAGTGTACTCAGCTACCGAGTTGCCAAACACATTATTAATTTTTTTTTGTGTTACATACGCAAACTTATTCATTTCATTTCTTCACACTTCCTTCACGATGCCAAAAATCAAGTTAAACAAGAGATTCCTTCTGGGTGTAACACTTCTAAAGTCACTAACTATATTATTTCTTAAACTATGTATGTATTTAGTTATATCTAATAGTGTAGTAGCTAATAGTAGGTATGAATTTTCATTACTAAAGAGCACTTAATTAATGCCAGTCAAAATACCATTATCTGAGTGTGACCCAGATGTCTGGGTTTTCAAAACTATTATTAACTGCTCGAATAAGTACATTTTTATATTCAAAATAGCTTAACAATAAACACCATATTTGTTTCGCAATAATTTGAGTTAAAACTGCCAAAAGAATTCACAAAACAATTCCAAAATTCCGTACTATATGGTCATTATTATTAGTTAGATATATTATTAGTTCGATAACAATTAAGAAACTTAACGTGATCATACTCATGTCCGTGAACAGTCCCCTTTCTCTAGTGCAGCAGCCAAACAAGCAACAAAATGTAAACTAGCTATTTATAAGTAAAACGAAGATCAGAATATATAAGAATTTTAATTGCTCTGGAAACAATCTCGTTAGGTGATATTATTTGGGGAACACACAAGGTACGTATGAATTTGCAAACGACGAATGAACTGCTATGTTAAGACAGACAATAAGACAACCACCATAAAAGTTGCTTGATGGAAAAATTAACTGCGTAAAAGGGGAAAGTAATGTGAAATTGAAGATTCCCAAGTTAAACAAAATTGTGCAAAAAACTCTACCGAAATTACGATAGATGACTCACTTGCAAAATTAATATCTGTAGACCACCAAGAAGACCATCTAAATGATTGGTTAAAAGCTGGTCATCTCAATTGGTAACAAACAATATTTTACAATTGCGCAATGCAACTGTATTGTTGTATGTTTCTGTTAGTCAACGACATTCAAACGTGACAAATGAGGAGAGTTTTAAAATAATTGATAAGATGTATGTACATATATCTGTGGTATCAGGGTGATGGGATGATACGCTGCGACCTGAAAGATTTATTGTGTCCCCTATTCTCGATGTATTTATAGCTGGCCAATTGGTCCGATTCCTTTTAGAAAGTGCAGGATATCGAAAGGCCCCAGATTAGGCAGTTCTTCCTTTTCAATTTTATGTCCTCCTAGGTGCAAGGCCGTTGAGTTGCGCAGTGTAGAGCAGTTTGAGAATAGGAAGTTTGATCTACACATCTGAGAGGATTCTTGTCAATATACGAATATCGGTTTCGCTGCATTCTGGGGATCTCTTTGGTTATATGTTCGCAGACGAGTTTTAGCTTGCCTCATACCGTAGAGATTCTCCCAGTATTTGGATTTTCTTTGTTCTACTTCAAATATAAGCTTCTCCAGTATTACAGTGCTCCTTATCCCACAAAAAGGTTCTGGTTCCACAAAAAGTGTTCTGGCCCTCTTCTTAGCGAGATTATCCGTTCTTTCGTTCTCTTTCACTCCGGTGTGTCCGGGAACCCGTAAGGCTACCTGTGCCTAGCTACTTTTGTCCAGACACTTCCAAACTATTTTGGAGCTGATACTATTGGAGTTCAGCGCCGCCCTGCTGGCTGCTTTTGCTATCAGGCATTATGACAATCTCTTGCTTTTCGTGGGAGGTACTGGAGTACATCCCCAAGCTGGTTCTAGGCCCATATATCCCTATTACAGTTTTCCCTGCCGTTTTGGTACCACCAGTGCACCAGGTGCTATAGCTCCTCCAATGATGGTTATTAATTTGAAAAGAATTCCTAATAAGCTGGCACAGTCGGTACCTGAAAGTTGGGCTATTGGTAGGTCTGAAAATGGCTGGATGACCGGGGAAACTTTTTTCGAATATTTTACCAATCTATTTTACCCATGGCTTATCAAAAAAGAAATTGAATTCCCAGTCATTGTGTTTTGCAATGGTCACAGTTCACACTTAACCATTGAGTGATTTTTGTTGTTGAACTTGTTGCACTTTACCCCAACGCAACGCAAATTTTGCAGCCGATGGATGCAGCCGTTTTTCATCCACTTAAGGAATCATGGAAGAAGGCTGTTTACTCATTTAGGATTCATAACGCTGGGGCTACCCCTTGAGAGAGATAATTTCTGTCCAATTTTAAAAGAGACGGTAACAAATATTACACCAGATATTCTTAAAAATGGATTTCGCCGCTGTGGACTTTGTCCGTTTGACGCCAATGCCCTAGATTACAAGCATTTACCAGCTTAGGGACGAAATTTAACAAACGAGAGTCGTTCTTCAAATCTAAAAATACTGGAGCATTTGGTATTTTTTGAACAAAATATTCCACCAGAAAAACTTTATCAATTCAAAGCTGCTGGTGAGACATGGATTGGTGCATTAGAAGATAGTTCCCTGTTTAGTTTTGGGAAAAAAAAACATTATTTTGGCCTTCTACTGCCACTACGAGTAAATGTCAAAAGCGAAAATCAAAAGAAAAGACACCTGTTGTAGCAACATCCGGAGAATGGCGACAATATTTCGCTAAAAAGGAAAATGAAAAGGCTGACAAAATTAGAAAAATTGAAGAGAATAAGAGAAAGAGGGAACAGAAGAAAGAAGCGCAGAAAGCTAGTAAGGGAATAAACAAGAACTATAAGAAAAATAAGATTACAGTCACTGATTCCGTAACCAGTTGATACTGCAGGGTTTGTGAAGATGAAGCAGAACTAGACATGATACAATGCTTATCTTGTAAATCATGGGTACACGAAGTGTGTGCCAACGTATCCAAGAGTACCTACTACAAAGTTTTTTTGTTCATCTTGTAAATAATCAATAAAAATAAACAAAAATTGATCTGTGATTAGCATGTTTTATCCTAACCTTCCTAGGTGACGAATATTGGAACATTTCTGCGACGAATACTGATTGAAATGCAATTTACGTGTGACGGATACTGGGCCATAAGGTAGTAATTTGTCGTTTTATTTGTTATTTATGTATCACATTATTTTATTTTTATACCTTTTTATCTATAATAAATTAGATATCCTAACGAGAAGTATTTATTAGAAATGTTAATAAATGAAACACAAGTAAGACGAGAAATTTGAAATTATGGTTTCTCTTAAGCTGACGAATACTTGTAGGTACGTTTACCTTACATACCTATAGCTGTATGGATAGTTTTTCCCTGGAAAATTATGTATTTTTTCAGAATTTTATTTATTTTCTGTAAAATGACATTGATTTCCTCATTAAATTATATATTAGGTACCTTGTAGTTAATTAAATTTGGTAACTTTTTAGTTGACAAAACGATACTGAGCGAAAAGTTATAGGTACTGCCATTATGTTTAAATTGCTTACTGTACGAATACCTTTTTACCTAACTGTATGTTGTACCTATGTGTACGCATATATTTTTTTAACTGATAATTAAATTTAAAAAAATTATTTGTCCTTGAAGAGTTTAAATATTTGATGGTGAATCAACCAATGCTGTTTGCATTAATTGAAACTATAGACATGCAATCGTTTAACAAGTTATAAAGGTACAAAATATTAATTGAGGGCAATTTAAAGTCTGAAATTCTTATGAACGCAATAAGAAAATTAAATAAACTGACAATATTGATATAAATTTTATACATTGCATGCTCTACACTCCTACTAGTGTGGTAAGGTGTTCTTAAAACTAAATAGAATGATTCAATATCTTCCAAGATAATATGTAGGATTATTCGTTTGTAGATAAGTGAGTAGTAATAGTGCGTATTGTAATCTTAAATTTTTTAATATTGTGTTCTTTAATGTTAGTGCTTCCCATAATGTTTTGGAGTTGTTTTCTAAATAATTAATTTATGTTGTACTAAAATAGTAATTGAGAATATAATTGAGTTAAAAATGAACGTATGAGTTCTTTGCCGACATGTTTCGAAAGACTGAACCAGCAACACAGTTAAAATTTATTCGAGTTTTGTTTTATTTCTAACGTGACAAGTTTTAGTAAGTATGTGTCAACCATTGCTTTTAAACTTAATATAATTTACGATGTGTTAGACGTCTAATTTAGCATATTTAAGTTGCAATCATTACAGTAGAGAGCAAACTTTCATATTATTAGCCATCAAGATCACTAGGATGTATTGTAACATACCGAAAGCGTTTGTAAGAACTGTAATGTAAGTTATTACACGTGCAGTCTGTAATTTGCGTAAATGTATATGCAAGGTAATATTTTTTGTGGCAGCCTACTAAAATGTTGAAACTGCAGACAACTGAATAATAATAAGTGCATACATTGTTCGTGGTGCATAAATAGTGTGGGTATATTCTCTGGACCGTTGTTGCATTACGAGCTATCTACTGCAGGCCGTGCAAGTGATACTTGAATAGGCTGTGCTAAGAACGAGAACCTCCCATTTTTAACCTACTAATACTTGAATTACCAAGTAACATTACAATAGGTCCCTCCCAGTATACACATGATCGTACATAAAATGGAAGTAAGTATTGATGGTTTGTCGATGGGAAAAATATGATTTAAGTTACCCATCGACCACTACCAATACTCGCCTTCGTAAGTACAATACAACATATGAATCTGTTAACCAATGGTGTGAGTTTAATTTTACTACCAGATGCTAATATTTTTTTTAGAGAAGCACGCATTGTTATACGTATAATTTAGTACACACATCGTTCTGATAGCGGTCATACAGTTCTCATTGTCACTTTTAACTATATTTGAGGCCCATTGGGCCCTTTAAAGGTGCAATATAGTTATAACGCTGTTGATAAGGATGTTACCTAACAGGACAATTGAATTGCGGAGGATAAACATTTAATAGTTTACGTGATAATAGTTTGATAGACGTTGTGCTGCTGGAAAATGGATATTAGGCCACTGTTTACCGGCTATCCTTTTCAAGGTATAATTTTTTAAAATCTAAATTTAAAGTAGAACCTAATCACATAACCAGACAAAAATATCTTTCAAAATAAATCTTAATATAAATTGTGGTAAATTCAAACTGCATCCTTTTATTTTTTTTTTTCAAATACATGTGTATTCACAGCTAAATATTTATGTAACAACCAAACAACTATTATCACATCAATAGGGATGGAGAACGTAGAGTAAAAATTATTAAAAATACATGAATAGTATAGTAAATATACCTACATATACTACCACTAACCACATGTACCAATATACTTAATCCTTTGCGATTTCTTTCACTTAAAATTTAAACATTCTTGTCAACATTTGCGTAGTCTCCGCTCTGCACATACAGATGTCTCTGCAACAGAAATATTACTTATAGACTGCTGATGATTCCCGAATACCTTCATCCACACATATACTCAAGAAAATCTTGTGTTCGATGCCGTTAGTAATAGAGATAGCCCCTTGAATAACACGATTATTTTCTAGAGCATCAGGGATAAATATTAAATAGCATAAAATAATTAAGTATTTAAAGTGAGGTAATACTTCGATTATCAAAAGAACAATACTGAGCAATGAACTATTCCCAAAATAAGATAAGATGCATTTTACTCGATACCTATACGTACGTTACCTATAAAGGCAGAATACTGATATTTACAATTAGGAACTATGTAATTATTCGTATCTACAATTAGACTAACAAGAATAGAATCTAGCACAACAAATATTTCTAAAAATTTAATGCAATTTAGGCCTAATTATTTAGTTCCACATATACCTGTAGACAGAATTATCTAAGCACTCTAAAGAAAGATAACATAACTTTTTAACAAAGAAAGTAATTATAAAATGAGGCTAACTTATGAAATGATATATGTATGTAAAAGAATATCTAACGCCATCTGTTTTAGAACATAGGTACATTGAAAATTTCAAGTTTATTTATAATAATTTGTTTCACGCATGAATTTTATTAAATAAAGCTCTTGACTAGCTTTTTACCATGTTTTTTTATAGTCTTTGGACAAAATTATTAGACCTTGGCAAAAAATAATATAATTAATTTTAGATAAATACTTATATTTTATTTTGTTCATTTTTTGATAGGAACTGAATTTCAATTTTTTTCTCTGAAGAAGTATCGTTACGAAAACCTAATTTATTTGGTTCTGGAATAAATTGATTTTCAATTCTAATTGTTCTATTGACCTCAAAGTTGAAACACTAAACTCGTTAAATAACTCTGGGGGTTGAGATCAGGTGATCTTAATATTAAGGTAGCCAAGAATTTGCAAAAAATTTGCTCAACACACGATTTTGTAAAACGTTGGTTGACAATTCTTTGACTGGTCAGAAAATGTGCGGTGGTGCTCCATCCCACTAGTAGCCAAATCGGCCACCTTTAATTCAAACGTATATAGTTTATATGGACACATTTTTAGAATTTCTATTTCTATCCCGATTTTTATGAAGAGCTTCTGCAACTTGGACATTCGTAATTCGCGGTCTTCCTGATCTTACATCATCTACCTACAGGCACTGTTCTTTCAATTTTTTGTATCATGTTGCCGTACGTTTTGATTTGACAGGGCCTCGCCCTCAAACGTATTCTCGTGCGAAATCTTCATAATCCTGAGGTGTTTCTCATAGATACTATGAAATCCCATTCCTTAAGCAATTATATATAACCGATTATCGCCAGTTCTATCTAGCAATAAGTATCTATTTACTTGTTTAAAGCTAAATTCCATAGCTTTAGGAATACTTGCTATGAAAAATATAAAAATTCTATTTCCTAATATCGCTTAGTATGTGGAAGTAAACATAAATAAATAAAAAGAAATTTAGTTATTTGTGATTACGAATATGTTGGTGGCAGTCATAGTCTAGCTGACAAGGGTAAAAGAAAATTACCGCGCAAAGAGAAATCGTCGTCGTGAATCGTCGTAGGTGATTTCAGAGAATTTCATTAAATCCAAAATACGACATTCTAGGTGGAATACTGGCTCGTTAATACGAACTCGACGGAAGAGGAACAATCTTGTCCCTGTTGCTTTTAATTCTCTGTAAGAGGAACTAGCTCGCTTTGTCTAATTTATTATGAATAAATTTTGTCGTTACGTAGATTACGTATTGGTTTTTGATTACTTTTTTCTTTTATTTTACGAGAAATAGTTATTGATCCTTTATTCAATGTACGATAAAACAAGCCTAATCATATTCGGAAAATAATAGTTATGTACTTGTGAATAACTAGTAAAATACCTAAACGAATCTGCCAGGACAAGACTTAGTGTAGAATCCATTCTGGAACTTCTAGTAGCATTACCTGCCTTCATTACTAGAATCTCTCTTTTTTCTTCTTCAGCACCTTGTGGACAAACATGGATTTCTTCTGCCAATGGTTGTTTTCAGACAGCTTCGTTTTTTCTTGTAGCATTTTTCTATACTGGTTCCACCTCTCGCATTCGAAAAAGTTATGGTGGGTTTTCTACAGATTTCTGATACTCTATCCATTCTAGCCAAGAATGAGTTGAGATTGCCGTGCCCGCTAAGACACTAGGTTTAGATATTAGTCGACTTTACCATGGTCTTGATCCATCCACTCCGTGATGTTGTGAATGAGTTTGGTTATTTACTACCCCCTCGTCTAGTTATTCCAACGCTCTTTTTAACTTTATCTTTGCATTTCTTAGACAGACACATTGGGATACCTTTAGTTGTGCATAAGTATAGTTACATATACTTATTACCTTGATTAAAGCAGTTAGCAATTTTTACATCGTATCATAATATTGGTTTCGAAACCGACAGAATCGTTCCAGCTTTAGCGTTGTATGTAATCACCATGGTTTTTTGAATCTAAGATGATCTGCATGGTTAGAGTGATGAAAATTTCCATAAAGACACAATACAGAATCACCAACTGTGTTTTCTATGAATACGCGAGAAAGCATTGCTGAATTGGCGCATTTTGATCACAGAGTCGATTGACAAACTAACTCTATTGAAATTGTTTCGAACAAAGAACACTATTGGAAAATATTCCAGTGTAGATTATTTAAAGAATATACTAAATCCACGATGGAGTGCCACTTCACGTTACTCAATAAGGAATTAGTAAAAACAATAGTAACAAGCAATTGCGGAACATAATTATGAAGTATAAAGATAGATTCTGTAATAATTCACACATACATACATCAAAGATGCTATCAAAAATATAATCAAAAGAAGTGTCTTATATTTAAGCATTGCTTTTTCTTTGTTATGTTATGTTGTTGCACTGGGAGCTAATATTTCTAAAGCTATAAATACAATAACTAAGCAGAAGTATGTACGTTTAACTTATGTAGATAAATTTTCCAATAATTACATGGATTTGTTACTGGAAGACTGAGAAAACTAAATTAGAATCAAAGTACGTTCATTTATACAGCGCCATTAGGTACATACTATTTATTTCTAACTTGTTTCTATTTGTAATCGATCAATCATCTTAACATATTACTTTTTCAAATCTGTTCGGATTGGCCAAGAAATTATCCTATATGGCTCATAATTATGCTGTAGTAAATTGCGGTTGTGGTATATAACAGGAAGCGAGTGTAACAAGAACCGTTGTTTACCAGTTATTAGCTATTCGATATAAATACATATGTATACGATTGAAATAAAGTCTGCTTGATTACACAGACCTACAGAAAAAATGTTTTGGTGCCAGGAGTCTTTTAGCTGATTTTTTCTATACCTGTGGTACTGAATCCAAATATGAAATCCGTTTTTATGTATCAGCTCTCCTTTTATAGAAATGGCGCATCCTGTAATTAGTTGTAATTAGTTTGTTGTTTTAATATTTGATATATTGACGAATAGATTACTCAAAGTAAAATAAATTCACAAAGAAACTACTTCTAACTAATCTTGTTGTTTCCTCTATATTATGCCTTATTTATATACAACAAACTATCAATAAATGTCACGTATGTTACTATTTTGTAAGCAAATACCACACCTTAAAAGCAGTTTAAAACTTTTAAAATGAGGTATTTCATAGTGGTAATCCCATTAAGCCGTCACCTAATAGTAAAACCGGAAAAAATAACGTAATTACGTGATTATAAAGGCGTATCAACAAATCCACAACTATTTAATCAACAAGAACTAAGCTACCTAGTTCGAGATTTAAACTTATCGAAGAAAACATCCGAACTACTGCCCTCAACATTGAATGATAAGAATTTACTGGAACAAGGCACAAAAGTTACTTTTTATCGAACAAGGGAAAAGGATCTGCATCTATTCTTTAATCAAGAAGACAATCTTACTTTTTGTTTAGACGTTAAGAGATTAAGGAACTCTTGGAAAAAA